>JAUELO010000097.1:3465539-3475809 GCA_032357855.1 Amphibolips quercusostensackenii
GGAGCTTCAAGACGAATTCCGCAGTTGGACAATCACACACGTTTTGAAAGTGATAGGAATTAGAATAAAATTTTGATATTTACCGGAAGCGATAAGGTCGAATGCAGGAGAGAAGAGAGAATTTAGATGCCAGAATAACCTTCAGGGTCAATCAGTTCCAGTAAGTATAATAAATATAATCTCTAAATTGTAGGATTAAATGGAAATTGGAAAAAAAGAGAAAGAAAAAAAAATTAGGATTTGAAAGAATCTTAAAAGTTTGAATCAAAAAATGAAACTGCAGCCCTTTTTTGTTGGGGTGCACTGCAGAGTGGAAAACCTGGAATCTAGGAAAAAAAGAAGAAAGATGTGCAAGGATTTAAAATTCTAAAGAATCTTGGGAAAAATAAAAAAATATCAAAGATTCAACAAAAAAAATCTTAAAAAAAAATATGCATGCCTTTCCCATTGGGGCGCAGCTGAGCTCGACCGGGCGCGACCCACAGCCCTACATTTGCGGCCTGCGGCACGACCTAACCTCAACGAACCCCTACCCCCCAACCTTGCACGGTAAGAGGACGAGTCCACACGCGTTTCCTGCTTTTCCTCTTTCAACTTTTTTTTTTAATTGAAAATTATTATTTTATTCTAATAAATATTTTTAATTGTAATAATTTTGTATTTAAAAAATATAAAGAATTATTTAAAAATGGGAAACACGCGCAGCATTTTAACTCGAAAGTCGATTGTTTACACTTCTCTAACAATGGTTCCTTTCCAATCTCAGTTAATTAACGGTAATCGATCACCCAAGTCGGCGCTGCGACCTAATTTTCTCATCACAAAATGACTCTAATTTAATACAAAAAATTTAAAAACAAAAAAACAGTGATATTTAGAGCTTCCGCAAAACCCCATGAAGGACAGGTATCACATAAAAAATAGAAAAAGCTTTTGTAAATTTTATTCAGAATCGACAATATTAGATGAATGGAGTAAAAAATTTAACAATTTTTTCATAATTATTTATGGAATATAAATAAAAAATTACTTTTTGAATGTTACCCCCATAAGTCTATTTTATACGGTCCCAGAAAATCCCCATAAGTAAAAAATTGTGTTTTGAGAGTTTTTGACGCTAATTATAATTATTTTGCTAATTAACAAAAAAAAATTTTCTTATACATAAAATAATACTTTTTATTGATAATTTAATGTTTGCACAAATTGTTTAAATAATTTGTTATTGTTTTTAGCAAGTTTATCTTAGAATAGAGCTAGAAAGTCGTGGTTTTTTCAGAATTTTTCAACTTTTTAGTTAGAACGAAACAATAATCAATTAAGTTTAACACAAATGATTGTTTAAACAATTTATTATTATTTAAAATAAAATCCTCTCAGAATAATACTAGAAAGTTGCAGTTTTTTCTTAATTTTTCCACTTTTGGTCCAATTTTAAATTAGAGTAAGATAATAATTAATTCAATTTTTTTTTTTAATTCTTTATAAAATTTATTATTATTTTCAATAATATTTTTTTTCAGTAATGCTAGACAATTGTAGTTTTTTCCTAAAATTTTCCACTTTTTGTCAACTTTATGCTTTGTAGATAATAATTAGTGCAAGTTAAGGAACATAATTATTTAAACAATTTATTATTATTTATAACTATGTTCTTTTTTAATAATTTCTGAAAAGTTGCGGTTTTTTTCTGAATTTTCAACTTTTTTGTCCACTTTAGAATTAGTTAGATGATAATTTGTGCAAGTTAATAAATATAATTGTTTAAACTTATTTTAATCTTTTTGTTTACGAAGAGGCAAAAATTAATTTCATTTAACAACAATAATTATTTAAACAATTCGTTATTATTTATAACAATATTCTTTTAGAATAAGGCTAGAAAATTGGAATTTTTCTCAAATATTCCACTTTTTGTAAACTTTTTACTATAAGCGAGGTAAAAATTATAAAAAATTTAACAAACATAATTGTTTAAACAATTAATCATATATCATGATGGAATATATAATAATGCAAGAAAGTCGCGGTCTTTCCGAATTTTTCAACTTATTTTAATTTTTTTTACTTATAAAGAGAAAGTAATTAATTACATCTAACAAAAAAAATTATTTAAGCAATTCGTTATTATTTATAACAATATTGTTTTAGAATAGGGCTAGAAAATTGGATTTTTCTGAAATATTCCACTTTTTGTCAACTTCTTACTAAAAGCGAGGTAAAAAATATTAAAATTAAATAAACAAAATTATTTAAACAATTAATTATATATCATGATATAATATATAATAATGTTCGAAAATCGCAGTCTTTTCGAATTTTTTAACTTACTTTAATCTTTTTAGTTATGAAGAGACAATAATTAATTAAATTTTACAAAAATAATTTTTTAAACAATTCGTTATCATTTATAATAATATTTTCTCAGAATAAGGTTAGCAAAATTGAAATTTTTTAAAAAATTTCACTTTTTGGCAACTTTTTACCAAAAGTGAGGTGAAAATTATTGAAATTTAACAAACATAATTATTTAAACAAATTATCATTGTTTATAACTACCTTCTTCTATAGAATGTTAGAAAATTGCATTTTTTTTGTTGATATTTTTATCTTTTTGTTAACTTTTCACTTAGTGAGGTAATAATTAATGCAAGTTAAGAAAAATAATTGTTCAAACAATTAATTATTGTTTATAACTACCTTTTTTTTAGATAATTTTCACAAATTTTCGGTTTTTTTCTGAAATTCTTAACTTTGCTTAGGCTTGTTGGTTATGAAAAAATAATAAATAAACAATGGAGATATTTTTCTGAAATAAAACAGGTATTTGAAATATTTTTAAAATTTTCTGTATGCATTATATTTAATGTCAATTTTTCTTAAAATATTTGCTGAGAGCATTTTTTTAAGTTAAAATTAATATTTTTTATGTATTTTTAAGTCAAAAGTAAAGGAAAGCGTAATTCATTATTTAAAAAACTAAATTTTTTAATTTGCATTAATTATTAACTCACTAAGTAAACAGTGGGTAGAATGTTAAAAATTTCAGAAAAAAACCGCAACTATTTGGCATTATTATAGAAGAAGATAGTTATAAATAATAATTTGTTTAAATAATTAAGTTTTTTTAAATTTAATTAATTATAACCACACTTTAAGTGAAAAGTTGACAAAAAGTAGAAAATTTTAAAAAAATCGGAACTATTTAGTATTACTGTAGGAGAAAATAGTTTTAAAAAATAATTATAATTTGTTTTAACAGTTATTTCAGATAAATTTCTTTGATTATTACCGCACTCTAAATGAAAATTAGACAAAAAAGTGAAAATAAAGAAAAATTTCAAAAATGCAACTTTCTACAATTATACTAGAAGAGTATTATTATAAATAATAATAAATTGTTAAAACAAATTATTTTGGTATATTTGATTAATTATTATCTTGCTTCAACCGAATAGTTGAAAATAAGTTCAAAAATAAGAAAAAAACCGCGAAAATCTGGCATTATTATAAAAGAAGATAGTTATAAACAATAATAATTGGTTTAAACAATTACGCTTGCTAAATTTTATTAAATTTTATTACACTTTGAGTGAAAAGTAGACAAAAAGTTGCAAATTTCAGAAAAAAAATACAACTTTCTAACACTTTTCAAAGGGAATATTAATAAAAATAATAATAAATTGTTTAAACAATTATTCTGGTTAACTGAACTTAAAAAGTATTGTAAAAATACCAATATTAAATTATTTTAATAAATTATTTAAACATCTAATTATCAATAAAAAGTAGTATAATACGTATTAGAAATAATTGCTATAAAAAAAACAGTAAAGAAATTATAATAAGCGCCTAATTTTAAAACCTAATTTTTCACTTATGGGGTTTCTTTGGCACCCTATAAAACTTACTTATAAGGGTAGGATTCTATAGCTAATTGTGAATGAAATTTTTTATTAAATACAGTTAAATCAACATTTTTTAACAAAAGAATGAATTTTTTAACCAAATAGTAAAAATTTTTACCAATATATTTTTTATATTAATTTTATTCTTAAGTTGTGAAAAAATGACTCTTAAGTTCCGCTGGGATTCGAACCCAGGTCTTCAAATTGACTGTCTGAGCTCTTACCCACTAAGCTACGGAGAGTATTAGACTCATTTCTTCACATTTCTTCTTCATTTCTTTATTTCTTTCCTACAAGCGAATTCCAACGTAATTCTTATACTTTTAGGATTCTAATTTCTTCAAACATGAAACAATATTCATTTTTTCACAACATAAGCAAAAAATTAATATAAAAAAATATTGATATTGGACCAGCAGACAACAAATAATTAACATCACAATATTTACTTAATATATCTAGTCAAAAACCAAAACATCCAAAAATATTCGTACTGTCCGTAGCTTAGTAGATGAGAGAATAAAACCGGCAATCTGAAGACCTGGGTTCTGGGTTCGGTTCCCGGCGGCCTTAGTCATTTTTTCACAACCTAAGAATAAAATTAATATTAAAAAATATTGATATTAGACTAGTGGACAAAAAGGAACGAACATCAAATTATTTATAAAGTTATTATTGAACCGTACCGTTGCAGGGACATTTGCAAAAGGATCCAACGTTACTTAAAATTAATTTTAAAAAACGAATATAATAAAAAGTAGAATCGTCTCTTGACATTTTAAACGTCAGGATTTTTAATAAAGACAGGTCTGCAGAAAGAGAGCAGTGTTCGTGACTTATCAAAGAAAGAGGAAATAGAAATGCACAAAGAAGAAAAGTTGGATGTCATGTCTCGACTATCAGATAGACCCCATTACCTGCAAGGAAATGGGTTTCCCTCGATTTCCGATATTTGAAGTAAATTTTCTTAAAAGTGATTAAACTTTCAACAGAATAGTTAATGAATAATCAAATTTTTAACAAAATGAGAAAGAAATGCAAAATGATTTTCAACGAAGCAAGAAACTGTTTTATAACTAAAAGTTGTGCAATATGTAGGGAGGCAAAAGTACAGAGTTAGTCAGCATGAGAATTAGCAAGTGTGAAATGCTATATGATAAAGACGGGATACTAGACTCTCTGAGAGACTTCTTGAAGAAATTTTCAACAAAGTAATTAAACTTTTGACAGAATAGTTGAATTATCAATGAGACAGCTAAATTTTTAACCTAAGCAAGTGAATCTTGAACCCAGAGACGAATTTTCAACAAAACAGTTAAACTTTCGACCAAAAAAGGGGACCTTGACAAATAATCAAATAAAAAAAAATAAAAAATAAGAAAATTGAACATAACAGGCTTCAGCGATGAGGAGAAAAACAGACTTGAAAATTATTAAAGACACAAAAAAAGTTAAAGTACTAGTCTAGGAAAGTAAAGATAAAATCAAAACAGAAGAAAATGTAAAGCGATTTTGAAGGTAACAAAAACCTGTTTTATAAATGGATGGTTATCAATATGAAGAGAGGTAAAAGTACAGAGTTGTTCAGCATGAGAAATAGCAATAGTGAAATGCTATATGACTTAGACGGGATACTAAACGCTTTGAGAGACTTCTTTTAGGAATTATCATTATATTTTTGATTTAAAAAATTACTTTTCAACAACAACAACAAAAACAAAATTTTAAACCAAAATTTAACAAAAAAAGCCAAATTGAAAGAAAGTTGAATTTTCGGCACAAATAGAGGAAACTAAAACTACTAGTCAATGAATGTAAAGATAAAATGAAAACAGAAGAAGAGGAGAGAATGCAAAGCGTTTTTGAAGGAAGTAAGAATCTGTTTCATAAATGGATGTTGATCAATAAGAAGGGAGGTAAAAGTACAGAGTTAGTCAGCATGAGAAATATCAAAGGTGGGATGCTATATGATAAAGACGGGATACTAGACGCTTTGAGAAAATCCTTGAAGGGATTCTTATAAAATTTTTAGTTTAAAAAATTACTTTTTAACAACAACAAAAATTTCACCCAGTTGAATTCAACAAAAATAGACAATTCAAAAAAATAGTTGAGTTCTCAACAAAATAATTACATTTTTTTGAAATGGTTGATTTTTCAACCTAATAATTGGATTTTCAACCTACAAAGATAATTTAATTTTCAACAAAGTAATTGAACTATCAACAGAATAGTTGCATTTTCAATCAGATACCAGAATTGTTAACCTTAACAGGTTAATTTTGAACCAAGAGACAAATTTTCAACAAACTAGTTGAAATTTTAAAAAAAGGGGACTTCGAAAAATAATTAAATTTTTAACGAAATAAGAAAACTTGGAAATTATTACAGACACAAAAAGAGGCAACTAAAACTGCTATTTAAGGAAAGTAAAGATAAAATCAAAACAGAAGAAGAGAAGAGAATGCAAAACGAATTTAAAAGAAGCAAAAAACTATTTTATAAATGGATGTTGATCAATAAGAAGGCAGGTAAAAGTATAGAGTTAGTTAGCATGAGAAATATCAAGGGTGGGATGCTATACGATACAGACGGGATGCAAGACGCTTTGAGAGACTCCTTTAAGGAATTATTATTCAATTTTTAGTTAAAAAATTACTTTTTAACAAAAAAAAAAACAATTTTCATCCAATTAAATTCAACAAAAAAAGACAAAAAAAATGAATTCTCAACAAAATAATTACATTTTTAACAAAATAGTCAAGTTTTCAACCTAATAGTTGAATTTTAAACCTACAAAGATAGTTAAATTCTCAACAAAGTAATTAAACTTTCAACGAAATAGTTGAATTTTCAATCAGATAAGTGAATTTTTAACCTAAACAGGTGAATTTGAACCAAAAGACGAGTTTTCAACAAATAAGTTCAGCTTTCGACTAAAAAAGGGAAATTAAAAAAATAATCCAATTTTCAACGAAATAAGAAAATTTAACATCACAGGCCTTCAAAATGAAGAGAAAACAGACTTGAAGATTACAGACACAAAAAGAGGAAAGTAAAACTACTAGTCAAGAAAATTCGAGATAAAATAAAAACAGAAAGTAATGCAAAATGATTTTCAAGGAAGCAAGAAACTGTTTTATAAATAAAAGTTGTACAATATGTAGGGAGGCAAAAGTACAGAGTTAGTCAGCATGAGAAATAGCAAGGGTGAAATGCGATATGATACAGACGGGATACTAGACGCTTCAAGAGACGCCTTTAGCAAATTATTATTAAATTTTCAACATAGAAAATTATTGTTCAACGAATAAGCAAAATCTTAAACAGAAATACTTTTTAGTTAAAAATTCAAAAGTTCGGTTAAAAATTATTCTGTTTGGTTGATGTTTTAACTATTTTAATAAAGTCATCTTTTTTGGATAAAAATTTAACATATTTTATTGTAAATTCAACTATTTCGTTAAAAATTTGTCTTTTTCAATTTAATACAACCGGTTAAAATTCTTTTTTGAAATTAATTTTTCAAACTAAAAATTTGGAAAATTCCACTTTTTGGTTAGAAAAATAGTTTTTACTTAAAAATTCAAGTATTTGGTTACAAGCTGGTCTTTTTTTTTGTTGAATTGAACAGGTTGAAATTTCCGATTTCTTTTAAAATCAACTTCTTTAAATAAAAATTTTAAAAATTCCATTTTTGGTTAAAAAAAATAGTTTTTGGTTGAAATTCAACTATTGGGTTACAAATTCATCTTTTTTGGTTGAATTTAACAGGTTGGAAATTTGTTTGGTTTTCAAATTGATTTTTTTAACTAGAAATTTTAAAAATTTCATTTTTCGTTGAAAAAAAACTTTTTTTCGTAGAAACTCAACTATTTGGTTATAAATTTGTCTTTTTAGGTAGAATTCAACAGTATGAAAAATCTTTTTGCTTTAAAATTAATCTTTTTATATAAAAATGTTGAAAATTCCATTATAGGTTAAAAAAATCTCTCTAGTTTAAAATTCAACTATTTCGTTACAAATTCGTGTCTTAGGTTAAATTCAACAGGTTGAAAATTTGCTTGGTTTTCAAATTAATTTTTTAAACTAGAACTTTTAAAAAAATCTATTTTTGGTTAAAACACAAAAAAGCTCAATCAATTACCAATTCGTCTTTGTTTGGTAGCATTTAACAGTTTGACATTTTTTTGGGCTTAAAAATTATTATTTTTTTATTTAAAATTTAGAAAATTCTATTTTTGTTCTTAAAAAATATTTTTTAGTTGAAAATTTAACTATTTAGTTACAAATTCTTCTTTTTTTGGTTAAATTCAACAGGTTGGAAATTTGTTTGGTTTTAAAATTAATTTTTTTAACTGAAAATTTTTTAAATTGCATTTTTGGTTCAAAAAAATGTTTTTTTTTTTGTAGAAAATCAACTATTTCTTTACAAATTCGTCTTTGTTAGGTAGAATTCAACAGATTGACATTTTTTTGGCTTAAAATTAATTTTTTTTTTAATTTTAAAAATTACATTTTTGGTTAAAAAATATATATATTTTTTTTAATTCAACCATTTGTTTACAAATTCGTCTTTTTCGGTTGAATTGAACCGTTTGAAAATTTTTTTGGTTTGAAAATAGATTTTTTCATCTCAAAATTTTAAAAATTTCATGTTTGGTTTAAGAAAAGTCTTTTTTGTAAAAAACCAACTATTTGGTAACAATACTCTTTTTTTTGTTGTTGAATTCACCAGGTTGAATTTTTTTTGCTTTGAAAATTAATTTATTCAACTAAAAATTTAGAAAATTCCATTTTTGGTTAAAAAAAATCTTTTTTAGTTAAAAGTACAACCATTTGGTTACAAATTCGTCTTTTTTGTGGAATTGATCAGACTAAAATTTTCAGTTTATTTTGAAATTGCTTTTTTTAAATAAAATTTCTGAAAGTTGCATTTTTGGTTTGAAAATTGAATTTTCAAACTAAAAATTAAAAAAATTTCACTTTTTGTTAAAAAAAAATCGTTTTTACATGAAAATTCAAGTATTTGGTTACAAGATGGTCTTTTTTGGGTTGAATTCAATAGGTTGAAATTTTCGATTCGTCTTAAAATCAACTTCTTTAAAAAAAATTTTTAAATTTCATTTTTGGTTAGAAAAAATCGTTTTTAGTTGAAAATTGAACTATTTGGTTACAAAATCATCTTTTTTTGGTAGATTTCAACAGTTTGGAATTTTTGTTGGCTTAAGAATTAATTTTTTTAAAAACAGATTTTGAAAATTTAATTTTTGGTTTAAAACTATCTTTTTGAGTTGAAAATTCAATTATTTGGTTGCAAATTTGTCTTATTTTGGTTGAATTCAACCGGTTGAAAATTTGTTTGGTTTTGCAATTGATTTTTTTAACTGAAAATTTCAAAATTTCAATTTTGGTTCAAGAAAAATCTTTTTTTGTAGAAGATCAACTAACTAGTTACAAATTCGTCTTTTTTTGGCAGAATTCAATAGTTTGAAATTTTTTTATATCTTACAAATTTTTTTTTAAATTTTGAAAATTCTATTTTTGTTTCAAAATAAGCATTTTTTAGTCGAAATCTTAACTATTTAATTACAAATTCGTCTTTTTTGTTGAATTTAACAGGCTGAAAATGTGCTTGGTTTTAAAATTAATTTTTTTTAACTGAAAATTTGAAAAATTTCATTTTTGGTTGATTAAAAAATTTCTTTAGTTAAAAATGAATTTTTTTGTTCATGATTCAATTTTTCGGGTTAAAAATTTAAATGTCTTTTAAAAATGTCTTTTTTTTTGCTTGAAAATTCAACTGCTTTTGGTTGAATATTAATCTTTCCTCTTCAAAAATTTTGCCCATTTGGTCTTTTTGGGTTTAAAAATTCAACTATTTGGTTATAAAATATTTTTTGGTTTAAAATTCAACTATATTGTTGATTTCCACTTAAAATATTAGTAATTAAAAGTCTTTCATATTGAGTTAAATATGCGGTATTTAATGATTTAATGATACAAATGAAAATTTCATGCCTTGCTCCTGCCGAAAACGCGTGTATTTTTTATCTTCATTCATATTAAAACACCGCACACGCAAGTATTTTGATGCAGTGATTACAAAAATGGTAGCGTCAATCGGTGCAAATTTTATTTTCATGACGAAAACAATAGAAATCCCACAAAAGTTATGGTTTTTCTAATTTATCTCGGCAAATACAAAAAAATTCAAAAAAATATCTGAACAAAAGTTAAAGATCCATTAAAAATACACATTTTTTATTTCAATCACTTTTTCTTTACGAGTAATAGTCTCTGAGAAAACTGCGGTTGAAGTTTAGTACGTGTAACAGGCTTGAGTGCAATAAGTGATAGGC
>JAUELO010000097.1:3484399-3501143 GCA_032357855.1 Amphibolips quercusostensackenii
TTGAAGATTCACAATTTTAGTTGAAAATTCGCATTTTTGGGTTGAAAATTCAACTTTTTTTTTGTAGCAAATTTGTATCTTTAGCTTGAAAATTCAGAAATTTTGTTGCAAATTCGTCCTTTTGGTAAAAATTAATCTTACTGTCTGTAAAATTTATTTTTTTTTGTTTAAAGTTTACATATTAATTTACAATTTTTCTTTTTTTTTTTAAATTCAACTACTTGGTTGAAAGTAGAACTATGTACTTTGTTAAAAATTAATTTTTTTTTAAAAACACATCGTTAGTTGAAAATTAAACTTTTTTGTGAAGTTTCGTTTTCTTTTTTGTTTAAAAATTAGTTTTTCTTTTTCTGAAAATTTAAATGTTTTATTATATTCTAAAAATTAAAATTTATTATTAAAAAATCACGTATTTTGTTGAAATTTTCGTCTTCTTGGTCAGAAAATTAATCTTTTTTGGTTGAAGATGTTAAAATCAAATTGAATTTGCTTAAAAATTAAACTTTTTTGTTAAAAAGTCATGTCGTGTGTTGCAAATTCGTCTTTTTTGATAGAAAATTAATCTTTTTTGTTGAACTCTAACTGATTGAACCATTTTGTTACAAAAAATCTTTTTTTTTGCTATTCACCTCTTTGATTAAAAATTAAATTTTTTTATAATTGGTCTTTGTGGCTTCAAAAATCATCAATTTTGTTGAAAATTGATCTTTTCTGGTAAAAAATTAGTCGTATTTTGCTTAAAATTCATCTTTGGTTAAAAAACTAATCTTGTTTCTTGAAATTTATTTTTTTTGTTTGAGGATTTAAATATTTGGTTAACAGTTGTTTTTTCTTTGATTGAACTCAACTGACTGAAAATTCGTTTTTTGTTGTTAAAGATTAAGTTGCTAAACTTATAATTTGACGATTCCATTTTTCTTTCAAACAAATATTTTTTAGTTGAAAATTTGACTATTTGGTCTAAAATTGATGTTTCTGGATTGTAAGTTAAACTATTTGGTAAAAAATGAACTATTTTCATGAAAAATAATTTTTTTGGATTTGAATTCATTTTTTTTTTTTTTTTGAAAAATTAACAGCTTGGTTTAAAGTTAACTATTTTTCTTTATTAATTTATTTATTCTTATAACTGTTTTGTAGAAAATTGATCTTGTTGGCTTGAAAATTCAATCACTTTATAGACATTCAAATTATTTGGTAAAAAATTAACTTTTTTTTAACAATTTTTTTGATTAAAGATTCATCTTTTCTGTTTAAAATTCAAATATTTGTTGGAAATCCATGTATTTTGGTGATAATTAATCTTTTTTAGTAAAAAATTAATCTTGGTTAAAAAATCAACTTTTGGGTAAAAAATTCAACTATTCGGTTAAAACTTGAACTGCTTTGATGAAAATTCATTTTTTTAAATTCTTTTCTTTATAATAAAAATTTAAACTTTTTTGTGAAATTTTGTTATCATTTTGATTAAAAATAATTTTTTTTTTTTGAAAATCCAACTGTTTCTTTGTTGGCTAAAGACCGAACTTTTTGGATAAAAAATCATATCCTTCGTCAAAAATACGTTTTTTTTTGTTAGAAAATTCTTCTTCTTTGTTAAAATTAAATCTTTTTGTTTGAGGATTCATTTAATTGATTAAAAAGTGTCTTTTTTGGTTGAACTAGAATAATTCAAAATCCTTTTTTTTGTTGTTAAAAATTAATTTTTTTTTACTGAAAAATATGACGATTCAATTTTTCTTGCAAAAATATATTTTTTAATTGAAAATATATTTTTAAATTGAAAATATATTTTTAAATTGAAAATTCAACTATTTGGATAAAAATTTAAAGATTTGATTAAAAGTTGAATTATTTTGTGTTTAATGCAATTTTTTGGTTAAAAATCAATTTGGCTGTTTTTGCAAATTTATCTTTTTGGTCAAAAAAATTATAATGATTTAGTAATAAATTATTTTAATAATAATAATTTCAATAATTTATAAAAAAAAGACCGGGCAGGGACTGGATCGAGAAATCTCTCTGTCTCTCTTACTTTTCCCTTTTTCCCTTTCCCTTTTCCCCTGTCCCCATTCCAACGGGGAAATAAGAAAGGAAAAAAGGGAAAGTAAATAGTATAAGGGAAAGGGGAAAAGGGAAGTGTTAATGTAAAAAGTATAAAGGCAAGGGGAAAAGGAAAAAAGTATAAGGGAAAGGGGAAAAGAGAAAGGGAAAAAGAGGAAAAAAGGTGAAAGGAGATCGGGAAAAGAAAAAGTGTAAAGGATGAAAGGGGAAAATGGGAAGTGGAACGGTAAAAATGGTAATGAGGGAAGGGAAAAGGAAAGTGGAAAAGGGAAAGGGGATATAGGGAAGATAAAGTGTAAAGGTGAAAGGGGAAGAGGAAAGGGGGAAAAGGAAAGGTCTCAAAGGAAAAAGAAAAGGGGCACAGCGAAGGAAACGGGAAAAAGGTCAAATTTAATATTTTTGTTTGAGGATTCAACTACATCTGGTTAAAAGTTTATTTTTTTCGAACTCATATGATTGAAAACTCGTTTTTTTGTTGAAAATTAGGTTGTTTAACTTAAAATTTGACGATTATATTTTATCTTCAAAAATATATTTCTTAGTTAAAAATGAAAGAGGGAAAGTAAAGCGGGAAAGGGAAAGGTGAAGTAGAAAGGATGAAAGGAAAGGGGAAATTGAAAGGGAAAGGGAAGAAGGGAAAATGTAAGGGGGTGGTGAAAAAGAGAACGAGAAAAAGGGAAAGAGGAAAGGAGAAGTGAAAAGGGAAAAAGGAAAAGGGAGGTGGAAAGGGGAAAGGGAAAATTTTTATCTTTTTGTTTGAGGATTCAAAACTTAAAACTTAAAACTTAAACTTAACTTAACTTAAAACTAAAAACTCATTATTTGTTGTTGAAAATCAGGTTGTTTAACTTGAAATTTAATGATTCTATTTTAGGTTCAAAAATATATTTTTTAGTTGAAAATGATAGGAGGTAAGTAAAGGGAGAAAGGGGAAAAGTTTAAGTATAAAGGATGAAAGGGAAGGGGAAAATCTTAAGGAGAAAGTTAAAAGGGTGTAGGGAAATGGAAAAAGGGAAGTGAAAGGGGAAGGGAAAAAGGAACAAGGTAAGGATGAAGTGGAAAAGGGAACATAGAAAAGGGAGAGAGGAAAGGGGAAAGGGGGAGTAAAAGGGGGAAAGGGAAAGTGGAAAGGGGGAAAAGGAAAGGCGCGAAAGAAAAGAGAAAAGCGGGAGAGCGAGGGAAACGTGAAAAGGGTAAAATTTAATATTTTTGTTTGAGGATTCAACTATATATGGTTAAAAGCTTTTTTTTGTTGAACTCATATGGTTGAAAACTTGTTTTTTGTTGTTGAAAATTATGTTGTTTAGCTTAAAATTTTTCGATTCCATTTTTCGTTTAAAAATTAATTTTTTAGCTGAAAATGAAAAAGGCAAAGTAAAGGGGGAAAAGGGAAAAGGATAAGTAGAAAGGATGAAAGAGAAGGGAAAACGGTAAAAGGGAAAGTAGAGAGGTTGAAGCAGGAATGGAAAAGGGAAAGGGAAAGGGAAAGGAGGAAATTGGAAGGGAAAGGAGGAAAGGGCAAGGGGAGAAGGGAAAAGGTAAAGAGGGAAGTAGAAAAAAGAACAAGGAAAAGGGAAGAAGGAAAATGGAAAGTGGAAAGCGAAAGAGGAAAAGAGGAAAGGGAGAATGGAAAGGGGGAATGGGAAGTAAAAAAATTTGTCTTTCGGTGAAAAAAATTGGTATTTTTGTCTCGAAAAATGAACGATTTGATTAAGGATTTAACTAACTTACAAAATTTTTTTTCTTTGTAAATACTCTAGATTCCTATCTTGCAGCTTCAATGCTTCAAAATTTTCCGTAATTTCCTACCTCTCGGATACATGATTCTTTCGTTTTCCACTTTATAATGAATTTTACTAAAGCGGCAAGAGAAGATCCTTTAAATACAGTTTTCTTCCCTTCAGAGCTCATCTTCTTCGCGGAAATAATTTATTTCTTGTCGGGAGGAGATGAGAGAAAAATTGAATTAGGCCATGAGTTCATCTTGAGCACATTTCTATTTACATTTAATTTAATTCAACAGATATTCACGACTTAAGGCTTTAAAAGTAATTTGTTTTTACTGTTGATGTCGTTTCTTATCGCAAAATGAAAATTTATTTAAAAATAACAATTGGAACCAAAAAATGATTTTCATCTCAACTCAAAAACAGTTGGGTTGAAAAAAAAGATTAATAAAAAACAGTTAAATACTCAACCGAAGCAGATTAATTTTCAACCAGACAATTAGGGAAAAAAATTTCATCCAAAATGTAGAATTTTCGAAACAAACCAAAAAGACGAGCTTTCTATACAACAGTTGAATTTTTGGTCAAAAAAATTAAAAACAAAATTCAATTAAATTGTTAAATTTTCAAGCCGATAATACAAATTTTCAACAAAACAGTTGAATTTTTAACTAAAAAGAACATTTTTTAAAAGAAATGATTGAGTTTTGTAAGAAATTATTAAATAACTAATTATTACTAACTTTGTACTAAATTGTTGAGTTTTTGAACCAAAACTAATAGTTACATTTTCCTGTTGGGTCGAACCTACGATAAATAAATAAAAATTTTGATAATATATAAACTAAACAATATTCAGTTAATGTTATTGGATATCGACCAGATAAAAATTTAACTAGAAGATATTCGTTTTGTTAATGTACTGGTCTATAATTGTTGACTACTTTCCCATCTCTAATCCTTTCAAAGAATCCATCTGTACAGTTAACTTGTTCCTTTCTGGTATCATCCTTCACCCGTGTTCCATAATTTGCTGATGTTAATGAATCTTGACTCGATAATAATTCAATAAAAAGAAGTACATTTTGTTGATATACTGGTCTAAGACCAGTAAAAAAAATTTTACCTGGTCAAGGTCCAATAACATGAGTTAATCATCCAACACGGTTAGAAGAGGATACGACAATTGAACAATCCTACTATACAGACGGATTCGTTTAAAGGATTGAAAATTGAGGAATAGCCAACAATTATAGACCAGAAAGCCAACAAAACCAATATCTTCTAATTAAATTCTTACCTAGTCAACATGCAATAACATCAGCTAATCATCGAACATGCTTGGAAGAGGATAAAACAATAGAAGAAGGCAACTGTAAATCAGATTTTCTCGTTCAAAGGATTAAAAATGGAAAAATACTCAAAAACTATAGACCGCTACACCAACAAAAGTAACATCTAATTAAATTCTTACCTCTGGTCAACATCTATTAACATTAACTAATCACGCTACATGGTTGGAACAGGATCATTGGAAGAAGCCCACTGTACGGGTGGATTTGTTCAAAGGATTTCAAATTGGTAAATAGTCAACAATCACAGACCACTATACCAACATAAATAACATCTCATTATATCCTTACCATTGGTCAACATCCAATAATATCAACTAATCACTTAACATGGTTGCAATACTACAAAACAATGAAACAAGTGCGCTATACGGATAGATTCGTTCAAAGGATTGAAAATTGGTTAATAGTTAACAGTTACAGACCACATAACCAACAAAAATAACATCTCATTATATCCTTACCATTGGTCAACATTCAATAATATCAACTAATCACCCTACATGGTTTCAATATGACAAAACAAAGGAACAAGTCCGCTATACAGATATATTCGTTCAAAGGATTGAAAATTGGAAAATCGTCACCAGTTAAAGATCGCTATACCAACAAAAATAACGTCCAATTGAATTCTTCATCCTGATCCACATCCAGTAACATCAACTAATCATCCATTATGGTTGGAATAGGATAAAATGATGGAATAAGGCAACTATACATACAGCTTCTTTTAAAGGATAAGAAATGGAAAAATATTCAACAATAATGGATCAGTATCTTAACAAAACTAACATCTTATTAAGTGCTTACCCGGTAAGCATCTAGAACACCAGCTAATCATACAACACGGATAGAGGAGGATACAAGAATGGGACAAGCCCAGTATACAAATGTATTCGTTCAAAGGATTAGAAATGGGAAAATACTCAAAAATTATACACCACTACACTAACAAAAAATAACATTTAATTAAATTTTCAGACGTTGGTCAACATTCAATTACATTAACTAATCATCCAACATGGTTGGAACGGCATAAAACAATGAAATAAGACCAGTATACAGATTAAGTCGTTCAAAGAATTAGAAATGGGAAAACACTCAACAATTATGGACGAATACACTAACAAAAATAATAGCTTATTAGGTTCTTACACCTGGTCAACATAGAATAACATTAACTAATCATCCAACGGGATTCGAACAGGATAAAACAATGAAAGAAGCCAACTATACAAATGGATTCGTTCAAAAGATTGAAAATTGGTGAATAGTCGACAATTACAGACCACTATACCAACAAAAATAGCATCTAATTAAATCCTTACCCTTGGTCAACATCCAAGAACAGCAACTTATCACCAAACATGGTTGCAACAGGACAAAACAATGGAATAAACCCACTATACAGATTGATTCTTTTAAAGAAGCCCACTATACAGGTGGATTCTTTCAAAGGACTAAAAACAGGGAAATACTTAATAATTAGAGACCAGTATATTGAAAAAAATAATATCTTCTAATTGAATTCTTATCTGCTCGACATCCAATTACATCAAATAATCATACAACATGGTTAGAGGAGGATACAACAATAAAACAAGCCAACTATACAGACTGATTATTTCAAAGGATTGGAAATTGGGAAATAGTCAATAATCATAGACGACTGGTCCATCAAAAATAAAATTTGATTAAATTCTTGCGCCTGGTCAACATCCAATAACATCAAATAATGATCCTAAACGGTTGAAAGAGGATATTATAATGAAAGAAGCCAACTATACAAATGGATTCTTTTAAAGGATTAAAAATTAAAAAATTTTCAAAACTTTTAAATCACTACATCAACAAAAATAATATTGAATTGAATTCTCGCTCCTGGTCATCCTATAATATTAACTAATCATCCAACCTGGTTGAAACAGGATAAAATAATGGAACAAGTCCACCATACAATTGAATTATAGACCAGTATATTAACAAAAACAACACCTTCTAATTAAATTCCTACCTGATAAGCATCCAATAACATAAGCTAATAATACCACAAGGTTAGAGGATGAGACAAGCATGGAACAAGACAACTATACAGATGGATTTTTTTAAAGGATTGGAAATTGTGAAATATTCAACAATTTTAGACATGTATGTTCGCAAAACTGATATTTATCAAATTAATTCTTACCTGGTCGACGTGCAATTATATCAACTAATCATACAACATAATAGGAGGAAGATACAATAATGGAACATCCAATAACGTCCAAAAAATATCCAACACGATTGAAACAGGATATCCTAATGGAACAAGGCAACTATACAGATGGAATTTTTCAAAGTATTAGAAATGGGAAAATTATCAACAATTATAGACCATTACACCAACAAAAATAAAATAAAATTCTCATCCCTGGTCAACATCCAATAACATTAAGTAATCCAACAGGGTTCGAACAGGATAAAACAATGGAAGAAGCCAACTATACAGATGAATTCATTTAAATGATAGAAAATTAAGAAATAGTCAACAATTAAAGACCACTATACCAACAAAAATAATATATAATTAAATTCTTATCTCTGTTTAACATCCAATAACATCAACTAATCATTTAGCATGATTGGAACAAGATGAAACAATGGAACAAGCTTAGTACACAGATAAATTCGCTCAAAGGATTAAAAATGGGAAAATACTAAAAAATTGTAGACTACTACATTAAGAAAAATAACATCTTATTAAATCCTTTCCCTGGTCAACATTCAGTATCATTAACTAATCATTCAGCATGGTTATAACAGGATAAAGAATGGAACAAGGCAACTATACATATAGCTTTTTTTAAAGGATTAAAAATGTGAAAATATTGAAAAATTATGGACCAATAAATCACTAGAACTAACACGTTCTAATTAAATTTCACCAGGTAAACATCCAATAACATCAAATAATCATCTAACGCGATTGGAAGAGGATAAAACAATGGAACAAGGCAACTATACAGATAGATTCTTTCAAAGTATTGGCAATTGGGAAATATTCAAAAATTATAGACCACTACACTAAGAAAAATGAAATATAATTAAACTCATATCCCTGGTTAACATTCAATAACATTTACTAATCATCTAACATGGTTGGAAGAAGATGAAACAATGGAACAAGCCTAGTACACAAATAGATTTGATCAAAGCATTAGAAATGGGAAAATACTGAAAAATTATAGACCAGTCTATCAAGAAAAATCACATCTAATTAAATTCTTCCCCTGGTCAACATTCAATATCATTAACTAATCTTCCAGTATGGTTAGAACAGGATGAAGAATGGAACAAGGCAACTATACAGATGGATTCTTTCAAAGGATTGGCAATCGGGAAATGGTCAATAATTATAGACCACTACAATAAAAAAAATGAAATTTAATTAAATTCATATTCCTTGTCAACATCCAATAATATTAACTAATCACCCAACATGGTTGGAACAGAATAAAACAATAGAACAAACCCACTATGCAGACGGAATCGTTCAAAGGATTGGAAATTAGGAAAAAGTCAGCAATTATAGACAACTATACCCAAAAAAATAATATATATTTGAATTCTTATCCCTGATCAACATCCAATAACAGTAACTAATCATCTAACATGGTTGGAACAAGATAAAACAATGGAAAAAGCCCAGTACATATTTAGATTTGATCAAAGGATTAGAAATGGAAAAATACTAAAAAATTATAGACCACCACATCAAGAAAAATAACATCTTATTAAATCCTTAACCCTGGCTAACATTTAATATCATTAACTAATCATCCAATATGGTTGGAACAGGATAAAACAATGGAACAAGGCAACTATACATAAAGCTTCTTTGAAAGGATTAGAAATGGAAAAATATTCAACAATAATGGACAATTAAATTACTAAAACTAACACCCTCCAATCAAATTCTCCTCAGGTAAGCATGCCATGCAATAACATCAACTAATCATCCAGCACGGTTAAGGGAGGATAAAGCAATGGAACAAGGCAACTATACAGATGGATTCTTGCAAAATATTATAAATGGGAAAAATTCACAATGATCATAGACCACTACACTAACGAAAATAACATATAATTTAATTCTTACCCTTTCTCAATATCAAGTAACATCAACTATTTATCCAACATGGTTCGAACAGGATAAAACAATGAAACAAGTCCACTATATAGATAGATTCATTCAAAGGATTGGAAATTAGGAAATAGTCAACAATTATAGACCGCTATACTAACAAAAATAATATATAATTAAATTTATATCCCTGATCAACATCCAATAAAATCAAGAAGTCATCTAACACGGTTTAAAGAGGATACAACAATGGAACAAGCCTACTATTTAGATAGATTCTTCAAGAGGATTGGAAATTGGGAAATACAGTCAACAATTATAAACTAGTTTGTCAACAAAACTCATGTTTTTTTATTCAATTCTTACTTGGTAAACATCAAATAACATAAGCTAATTATACAACAAGAATGAAAAGGGATACCACATTGAAAAAAGCCAACTGTACAGATAGATGCTTTCAAAGGATTGGAAATTAGGAAATAGTCAACAATTATAAACCACTATACTAACAAAAATAATATATAATTAAATTCTCATCCCTGATCAACATCCAATAATATCAACTAATCATCCAACACGGTTGAAGGAAGATACAATGGAAAAAGCCAACTGTACAGATGCATTCTTTAAGATGATTGGAAATTGGGAAATACAGTCAACAATTATAAACCAATTTGGCAACAAAACTAATGTCTTTTAATTGAATTCTTACTTGGTTAACATCAAATAACATTAGCTAATTATACAACAAAATTGAAAAGGGATACCACATTGAAAAAAGCCAACTGTACAGATGGATGCTTTCAAAGGATTGGAAATGGGAACAAAAGTCAAGAATTATAGACTAACCAATAAAACTAACATCTTTTTACTGAACAATAAGAGTTTAAGTAAACATTGAATTTTATTTTTATGGCTTATGAAATATTAGCATAGAAACTAGAAATTTCGCCTAAGAAATGAAGATAAATTTCTCATGCACACATTTTGATTTTGGGCGAAACACTTTTACATTCGGACTACAAAAACTGTGTCGGACCACTCAAATTTTTTGGTCTTGAAGAAATGGTAAAATTGTATCTTTTTAAAACTAAATACTGATTGTTATTAACACTTTTCAATTTCAAAAACTAATTTCATTCATGTTCAACACTTATGTACTAAACAGAAAGTTAATATTTTATATGTATGTTCCTTCCTTAAGTTGATGAAATATTAATATGATTTTAGGCTCGAAATTATATTTGTTTAACTTTTGTTTTTTTAGTGATTCGGAGTCTGAAAATTATCTTGCGTCAGAAATGGTTTTGGTCATGTACCTCCTAACTGTCAAATTATTTTGATTCGACTTCAACATCAAATTAATACCTTAGGATTTTCCTGATTCCGAAGCTCACGCTTTGGTCTGTACAAAGTGTGTCAAACTACTCAGCATTTCAGTCACTGAGATGAATTATTTGGGACATGTGGGTTGTGGGGTAGTGATGTTCAGCACGTAAAGACAAGTGTTTTCCAAGAGGGTATAAGGCAGTCTAGACATCAGTCCCATAAATCTGATTGTACCCTCTTGTCGATGTCCCCATTTCTTCGTCTTCGTCGCCAAAACGAGGTCAGTCAAATAGGGTGAAAACGAGCGAAAGCTATTCTCGGATTAGATCTGGTGGCAGAAGAATCGAATCAAGAGGGAGGAGGGTGGACTGTAATCAAAGCAAGGTTCTCGCTCTCGGCCACGCGGATGCGTTAGCTGGAGTGCTTCGTAGGGTGCTATCGTGCATTTTTTATACCATCTGGAACTTTTTTTTACATTCTCATTTTTATCAGGGTTGTGCAAACACCGTTACCGAGGTCTCTCATTTACTATTGCATTCACAACCTAGACCTCACCCCATTGCATTGCCCTAGAATTGCCCACTCTCACAGCAACACGAAATTGCTGAAGCTAATCAGAGGCTCTCTGGCTGGGCTTATAGGAATCCAAAGAACTAGGGATTCCCTGGGCTGTAATTTCTTTTCTATTCTGATGAAAAATATGACACTTTGGATAGTTGACGCCGTTCCCAGTGGAAAAAAGGATGTGTACTTTTCAATGCAACTATCTCAACACTGCGAAGCGCTGACCTACTTTTTAAACTTTGCTTTAAAGTGGAAAATATTTTCGACACTGGTGAAATATGGTTCTTCTCTATATGTCTCATTAGAAAAGGGATCATCTATAAACTTCCTCGTTGATGACCGTATTTTGCCCCCCCCCCTTTCCCCCGAAAAGTAACGTAGCGCGGTTTTTCGATTTTCCAGAGAGTTTGAAAAAGTTAATTTTCAATTAAAAAAGATGAATTTTCAACAAAATAATTAAATTTTCAACAAAATAATTAAATTTTCAAGAAAATAGTTGAATTTTTAAACAAATAGTTAAATTTTCTACCAAACATGACTTTTCAACGATGACAATTAATTTTTACCAGAAGACGGGTTTTCAATCACATAGTTTAATTTTGAACTAAAGAAATGGAATTTTAAACCAAAAATTTTTGAATTTTAAAGCCAAAAAAAGCAATTGTTTACAAAACGGTTGCATTTTAATTTTCAACTCGAAAATATAATTTTTGAACAAAAAAATTAATTTTCGACGGAAAAGTTAATTTTTTATAAAAATTGTTTCATTTTGAACCAAATAATTAAATTTCAACCAAAAATATGAATTAAAAAAAAAGTAAATTTTTAAACAAACAGTTTAATTTTCTACCAAATCGTTGAATTCTCAACCATATCAGATTAGTTTTTAACAAACAGTTGTAGTTTTTAGCAAAAAGGATGAATTTTCAACACAGATGATTTATTTTGAACTAAAAAAAAAAAAAAAACAAAAAAGCGAATTTTCAACAAAATACATAAGTTTTGAGCCACAAAAGATCAATTTTTGATGAAAATATCAATTTTCTACCAAAAGTAAAATGGTGACACTGCTAGTTTCAAAAATTGATTTAAAAAAATTAATTTTCAACTTAAATCATGGTATTTAAAAAAGATTAATTTTTAACGAACTAATTCAACTTTCAACTAATTAGTTAAATTTTCAACTGAAAAAATTAATTTTGAACCAAATAGTTAAATTTTTAACCCAAAAATATGATTTTATAACAAAAAAATTAATTTTCTACCAAAAAGTTAAGTTTTCATAAAAAAGTTTAATTTTGAACAAAAAGGTAATTTTCATTGGCATTACTACCAAATTTTGGGATTCTCAACAAAAACCAGATTAATTTGGATCCAAATAGTTGCATTTAAACCAAAAAGGCTGAATTTTTATCTACAAAAAAACGAATTTTTATTATAATATGTAAATGTTCAACTCGAAAAAATCAATTTCAAGAAAAAATTGAAATTTTTAACAAAAAATGGAAAAGTTACATTGTTAGGTAAAAAAATTAATTCTCTACAGAAAAAATCTACTTTTTACCAAAACAGTTTTTTTAAATTTTGGCTAAAGATTTAATCATTTTAGTTAAAAGTTCATATTTTTTAATTGAAAATTTAACTTTCTTATATAAAACTGTTTATAGAACAGTTTATTCAACTTCTTAATTTTTTTTAGAAAGTCAGTCTTTGGAAATTCCAATTTTTCGGTTTATAATTAAAATATTTTGTTAAAAATTAAACTTTTTTTTATGAAAATTAAAGTATGTGGTACAAAATTTCACTTTTTTATCACAAAATTATATTTTTGGTTTGTTCATTCAATTTTTTTGTTAAAAATTCGTCTTTTTGTTGAGCTATTAATAAAAAATTCGTATTTTTGATAGAAAATTTGTTCTTTGTCGTTGAAAATTAATTTTTCTTAACTAATTAAACTAAAATATTAAATTTATTAATATGTAATAATTTTACTTAAAAATTTTTCCGCTTAAAATTGTTAAAATTCTTAGAAATACCTTGAAACTCAATTTAATTTATTTTAAAAGTCTATCCTAAAATTCCTCTAAATCTTGAGAAATACTGAAAAATTCTTTTAAATCACTTAAAATTTTTAAAATAATTTTGCAATTTTTTGTATTTCTTGAATTTCTTTCAAATCCCTTGAAATCTTTTCCTTTAAAATATGTTTTTTTTATGTTTTCAAGAAATCTTCCCTTTTTCTTGATTTTTTGTTTAAATTTTTGTTTTAGCTACAAATTTTACTTTTCGATTAAAAAATTTAATTATTTTGTTTAAAATGCAACTATTTTGTTAAAAGATTATATTTTTTCGTTAAAAAATCAACAATTTAATTGAAAGTTAAACTATTTGTTGAAAATTTATTTTTTTGGTAGAAGATTTATGTCTTTGGCTGAAAATTGGACTACTTCGTTAAAAATTCGTTTCTTTTTTTGGTTAAAAATTTACTTCTCTAAACTAAAAATTTAACTTTTTCATTTCTAGCTAAAAATTCACCTTTTTTAGTTAAAAATTTAACTTTTTGATTAAAAATTTATCTTTTTTATTTGAAAATCTATCTCTTTGGTTGAAAATTTAACTACTTTGTTTAAATTGATCTTTTTTGGTAAAAAATTCAACAACTCGATTGAAATTCAAACTAATTTGTTGAAAATTTATTTTTTGGGTTAAAGATTCATCTCTTTGGTTGAAAATTTAATTAGTTTGTTGAAAATTCGTTTCTTTTTTGGTCGAAAATTACCTTTTTTCTAGCCTAAAAATTAAACTATTGCATTTCTATTTCCAAATTTATATTTCTTAGTTAAAAATTTAACTTTTTACTTAAAAAATTTATCTTTGTTAGTTAAAAATTTAGGTATTTCGTTAAAAATTTGTAATTTTTTTTTTTAAATTAATTTTCTTAGTTAAAAATTCATCGTTTTGTTAGAAATTTATCTCTTTGCTTTAAAGTAACTATTTTATTGAATATTCGTCTTTCTCATTGCATTCAATTTTTTTTTATTTGAATTGAAATCTTCTTTTATTAAAATATCACGAAATACACTTTTTGTTAAGAAGTAACCTTTTCGTTTTGAAAATTGAACTAATTTAATCATTTTATTAAAAATTACAACTATTTTGTTAAAAATTACACTATTTATTTAAAAAATTAACTACTTGATAGAAAATTTACTTTTTTGTTAGAAATCCATAGTGTTGGTTTAAAATTGAACTTTTTTTTGAAACATTCATCTTTTTTGAAAATCCGTCTTTTTGGGTAAAGAAATCATCTTCTTTTTTGAAAATTCATTTTTTTTTAAAATTCATCTTTTTGGCTGTGGATTCAAATATTTTTTTTATAACTCGCCTTTTTTAATTTAACTAAGATTAAATTTATTTACTTGTTGAAAATTCATTTTTTGAACTAAAAATGTAATTATTTCAGTTTTGGTTAAAAAAATTTTTTTTAGTTAAAAATTAAACTATTTTGATAGAACATTCAACTATTTTGTTGATAGTTAAACTATTTATTGAAAAAATTAACTACTTCATAGAAAATTTATTCTTATAGTGAAAATACATAGTTTTGAGTGAAAAATTCGACTTTTATTGTAAAATTCATGGAATTTGTTGAAATTTCATCTTTTTGGGTAGAAAATTAATCTTATTTTCTGAAAATTCATTAACTGGTAGAATTTTTTTTTGAATTTTAACTATTCCATTTTTGGTTGAAATTTTTTTTTTTTAATTCAACTGTTTGGTTGAATATTCAACTACTTTTTTAGAAATTTCAAATATTTAAAAAATTGAACTGTTTATTTTTTAAATTAAATACTTTGTGAAAAATAAATTTTGGTGTTAAAAATGCATAATGTCGGATGAAAAATTTAAGTGGTAGATTTTTTTTGAAATTGTAACTATTCCATTTTTGGTTGAAATTTTTTTGGAAAATTCAACTATTTTGTTAGAAATTTCAAATAGTTTGTTAAAAATTAAACTATTATTTTGAAAAATAACATATTTCGTGAAAAATTAATTTTTTTGGTGGAAATACATCGTGTCCGGTGGAAAATTCGCCTTTTTTGAAAATTCCTTTAGTTTGTTGAAAATTCGTCTTTTTGGGTAGAAAATTAATTTCCTTTCATGAAAATTCATCTTAGTTCCTGTGAATTCAACTATTTTTGTACAAATTTGCATTTTCGTGTTAAATTTAACTAATATAAATTTTTATTGAATGTAACTATTCCATTTTTGATTAAATTTTTTTTTTTCAATTTAACTATTTTTTTGGAAATCCAACTATTTTGGTAAAAAATCTAATTATTTGGTTATAAAATTAAAATATCGATTTGAAAAATAACATATTTCGTGGAAAATTAATTTTTTTTGGTGAAAAATTAATCTTCTTTTCTGAAAATTCAACTCTTTTGTTAAAAATTACAATTATTTGGCATAAAATTAAAATATAAAAAAAAATAAACTGCTTCAGAGAAAATTCACTGTTTTGTTGAAATTCATAGTGCCGGGCGAAAAATTAATCTGTTTTGTGCAAATTTGATTCATTTTTTAAAAATTCTTTTTTTTTTGAGCAATGAAATAATTTTCTCAATTGAAAAATCATTTTGGTTGAGGGTTCAACTATTTTGTTAAATATTTTTGCTTTTAGTCGAATACAACCATTAAAACATTAATTAAATTTCAGTTAAAAATTAATTGTTTAGACTGAAAATGCAACTATTCCCTTTTTGGTTAAAATTTATATTTATTAGTTGAAAATGCAATTATTTTGTTGAAAATTCCTCTCTCATGATTAAAAATTTCATTTTTCGTAGAAATTTATCTTTTTAGGTTTCAAAATTCAACTATTCTGTTAAAAATTTAATTATTTTATTGGAAATTAAACTGTTTTCTCAAGACAACTGCTTCTAAAAATCTAAAATTTTTTAAAAATATTTTAAAGTTTAGAAAAATTTGTTTACCCCAAATAATACAAACAGAGGAAATCAGATCTTGGGAGCTAAAATATTCCTTTTTTTTTGTGTTACCCTGAAGGGTAATATAAAAATCAAGCTCAAGCGTGGCAAGGGGAACGATCAGCCAACATCAATCCCCTGCCTATTTCACGCGCGGATTATTTAATGTATAAAAATTCATGGCATCTCTAGAAATCTAAAATTCTAATAAAAAATTCTAAAAATTTTAATAATTTATTAAACTTTCAACACTTTCAAGCCATCCTCTAAAATTTTTAAAAAATATTTTAAATTTCAGGAAAATTTGTTTACAACAAATAATATAAACTACGGGGATCAAATCTTAAGAGCTAAAATATTCCTATTTTTTATGTTACCCTGAAGGGTAATATAAAAGTCAAACTCAAGCGTGGCAAGGGGAACGATCAGCCAACATCAATCCCCTGCGTATTTCACGCTCGGGTTATTCAATCTGTAAAATCCATAAGATCTCTAGCAATCTTCAAATTTTGATAAAATTAAATAAATCATTAAATTTTTAACACTTTCAGGCCAACCTCTAAAAATTTTTCAAAATATTTCAAACCTTAG
>JAUELO010000097.1:3528624-3542229 GCA_032357855.1 Amphibolips quercusostensackenii
TCTTTTTTACCCGAAATTTTCTTGTCTGTTGCTATCATGGTTCTCAGGAATCGCAGTTGCGTTTACGGTATCTGCTACCTGTCATCAGAAAAGCTTTGTTTTCGTAGGAATCTTGAGCGAAAAAAGGCTCTACTCGAAACTAGCGACACTTCATTAAGATAGCGTCAATGCGCCTTTTTGAAAGATTTAGGCCCTAGAAAAGGTCCAATAATCTATCAAGTAATTTCCTTTCGTCTTTCAAAGTCTAATCTCTTTTTTTTCTAACAGGCTTCATTAATTATTTTTTTTCAGAAGGATAGATAAACCCAAACATTTCATTGCTCATTGACATTAATAGGTTTTGTATAAAATATGAGGGAAATGAATGTTCCATGACCATTAGTCAAGAAAAGATGCTTTTTGGTAATTTTTTAAACAATTTTTATAAAAAAATTCATAGTTTGGTGACTTTTCAATAAATTGGCTCAATTTTTGTTCACGGAATGAACCAAATTTCTATTTCATTCCATAGTTCATTCTGTAAACAAAAATTGATCCTATTTATTGAAAAATCGCCAAACTGTAAATTCATTTATAAAAATTTTTTTAATAATGAATAATTGTTGTTAATTTTCAAAGAGTCGACCGAGACGAAAATATTGAATTCCAATACAAAACCAAAGCAGTTAGCATACCTACGCCCTTAATTATTAAAGACTCGAAATAAAAACATGCTTTTTGTAAATTCAGATATAAATTTGCGAGTGGCTACCGACAGTTATTTGGGGAGATTCAAGGATCGCGACGCAGGCGGCATGGGTAGCGGGCACGGTATCGGAGAAAATTATATCGGCTCTGGTAATTGTCTATGATCAGGGAACGCGGCTCGTCCGCGTCGCGCAAAGTGCAGCTGCGAGTTGCGACGACCGAACCCAGAAGGCTTGAAGATAATTATTAATTATTCCATTCCGCCGCTACATATACCTCATACGAGAACGCCGACGGTCAAACTAGTCACCGACTAGTTTTAGTCCTCCAGAAAGATAGCTCACGAGCAATTTGGCAAGGAAGGCTGGTAACGAAGGGTCTGCGAAAAGGAGAAAACAAAGGATCGTTGCTTCTCGCTCGCCCAATTGTTGCATTATTCATGCGTTTCTAGCAACAAGCGGACGTAGCGTAGCCTTCCTTCCTTCAACTCTCCCTCTCTCTTCTTCCTCTTCGTCTTCTTCCTCCTTCTCCTCCTTCTCCTCCTTCTCCTTCTCCTCCTCCTCTTCTTCTTCTTCTTCTCCTTTTCTTCTTCCTTCTCATCTTCTTCTTTCACTTTCACGTCTCTTCCTTGTCTCCTCTTATTTCTTCTACATTTTTCTGCTTGCTCTGCCCCAGACCCACCACTCGGGCGCCCAAGAATCTCGTTATACGAAGAACTGCGATCATTTTCTTGAGGTAATTATCATTTGAAATTAATTTTATAATTAGCCACTCACACTTTTTCTTACCGCCAATGGAAATTAACTTTCATGTTTTGCCTTCCAAGAGCTGGAGAAGCTGTACTTAATGGGTTCACCTATTACGTGACGTTATCTTCAGTGATTTCTGAAAAATTCTCTCTCCATTTTGTGACAATTTGTGACATTTCAGTGACTTTCTTGCCATCAAAAGTTCATTTGACACATTGCATAGATAGGATAATTTGGGTGTCGTTAATACGCAAGAAACATTTAGAGGGCGCATGGGCAATGTTCCAGGAGATTATTTTTGGGAGTACAACTGGAGTGTGGTACTGCGGTTGCAGGAAGAATGACTGGTGATGCTTAGCCGAAAGATAAAATCCGCGTATTTAGCTGAAGTCGAACAATGAATAATGAGTGACAACTATTTGATATTATCATGAGAATAATTTTGCTTTAGCTGCAATCGAACAATAAATAATGAGTTAAAACTATTTGATACTAAAATAAGAATACTTCTAATTATTTTAATTCCTCAGGCTTTTTTTTCGTTTGAAAACATTGTGTAGTGCGTTTTCCGATAATAAATTTTAACAAGGCTTGCGAATTTTGCGAAAAATTGCACTGTAACAGTACAGTTAAACAATAATTTATTGATTTAGAAAATCACTTTTACATTTCATAATTTACAGTCTTTCCCTTATTTTCCTCTTTTTCAATTTTTTATAGAATTCTTTTTGTTTTACTTTCAATAAACTTCTCCTTTATCTTGTTTTTTTGCTTAAATTTCAACTGCATCAATAGAACTCAATAAGAAAATTTTACTATTTTCAGTAAAAAGTTCATTTTTTTAAAATCACTTTGTTAAAAATTTATTTGTTTGATTGAAGATCCATCTCTTTTGTTTAAAATTAAACTATTTTGTTAAAAATTTGTTTCTTTTTTAGTTAAAAATAATAGCCTAGATAGGATAATTTGGGTGACGCTAATACGCAAAAAACATTTAGAGGGCGCATGGGCCGCGTTCCAGGAAATCATTTTTGGGAGTGCAACTGGAGTGTGGTACTGCGTTTGCAGGAAGAATGACTGGTGATGCTTGGCCGAATGATGAAATCCGCGCATTCAGCTGATATCGAACAATGAGTTTTCTGATGACAAATTTTAACAAAGTTTGTGGATTTTGCGAAAGATTGCCCTGCCACAGTACAGTTAAACAATAATTTAATAATTTTGAAAATTACTTTTATATTTAAGACTTGACAGTCTTTCCCTTATTCTACTCTTTTCCAATTTTTAAAAAAATGCTGTTTTTTCATGCTTTTAAGAAACTTTCCCTTTTCCTTGCATTTTCGCTTAAATGTGAACTGAATTAATAAAACCCAAAAAGAAAATTTTACTATTTTTTGTAAAAAATCATTTTTTTAAATCACTTTGTTGAAAATTCATTTGTTTCATTGAAGATCCATCTCTTTGGTTTACAATTGAACTATTTTGATAAAAATTAGTTTTTTATTTAGTTGGAAATTATAGCCTAGATAAAATAATTTGGGTGATGCTAATATGCAAAAAACATTTGGAGGGCGAATGGTAAATGTTCCAGGAAATCATTGTTGAGAGTGCAATATTGGAGTGTGGTACTGCGGTTGCAGAAATAATGACTAGTGATGCTTGGCCGAATGATGAAATCCGCGTATTCAGCTGATATTGAACAATAAAGAATGAGTTAAAACTATTTGATACTAGCATGAGAATACTTCTAATTATTTAAATTCATCAGAAATTTTTTTTCGTTTGAAAACATTGTTTAGTGCGTTTTCTGATGATAAATTTTAATAAAGCTTGCAAATTTTGCCAAAAATTGCACTGTAACAGTACAGCTGAACAATAATTTATTAATTTAGAAAAGCACTTTTACATTTCAGAATTTACAGTCTTTCCCTCATTCTCCTATTTTCCAATTTTTTATAGAATTCTGCTTTTTTTACTTTCAGGAAACTTCCCCTTTTTCTTATTTTTTTTTTGTTGCCTAAATGTAAACTGAATCAATAAAATCCAAGAAAAAAATTTCACTATTTTTGGTAAAAAGTTCATTTTTTAAATCACTTTGTTGAAAATCCTTTTGTTTCATTGAAGATCCATCTTTTTGGTTTAAAACAAACTATTTTGTGAAAAATTTGTTTCTTTTTTAGTTGGAAATTATAGCCTAGATAGAATAATTTGGGTTTCGCTTATACGCAAAAAAAATTTAGAGGGCGCATGGACACTGTTCCAGGAAATCATTGTTGGGAGTGCAACTGGAGTGTGGTACTGCAGTTGCAGGAAGAATGACTGGTGATGCTTGGCCGAATAATGAAATCCGCGTGTTTAGCTAAAATCGAACAATCACTAATGAGTTCAAACTACTTAATACTAGTATTAGAAAACTTTTAATTATTTAAATTTCTTAGACATATTTTATCGTTTGAGATCATTGGTTGGTGTTTTTGGTTATTGTTAATTAGTTTTTTTATGATAAATTTTAACGAAGCTTGCGAATTTTGAAAAAGAAATTGCACTGTAACAGTAAAGTTAAACAATAATTTAATAATTTTGAAAATCACTTATATTTCAGTCTTCAGTGTTTCCTTTATTCTCCTCTTTTCCAATTTTTTAAAAGAATTCTTTTTTTTGCCTACGAGAAACTTTAAATGTAAGCTGAATTAATAGAACATAAAAAGAAAATCCAATTATTTTTGTAAAAAGTTTTTTCTTGTTCAAAATTAGTTTTCTCATTAAAAAATTAACCGATTTCGTTTTTAATTGAAACCAATTATTTCTTTGAAAATTAATTTTTGTTTGTTGTAAATTAGCTTTCTTGTTGGGAATTTTCGTAAATAATTCCATTTTTTAGCTGGAAAACTCAACTTTCTGTTGAAAATTGGTCTATCAATTAGATATAAAATTATTCTGATTTTCTTTAAAATTTATTTATTTTGTTAGGATTGAACTACTTTGTTAAACATTCTTCTTTTTAGTTGGACTCAACTAGATGAACAATTTTTTTTTTTCCGGTTTCAAAGTCAACTGTTTTGCCAAAGCATTCGACATTTTATCTTAAAACTTTATATAAAATTCGTCTTTTTCTGTTGGACTCAAATTCTTGACATATTTTATTTAACTGATTTGTAGAAAGTTTATCTTCTTGGCTTGAAAATTTATCTGTTTTGTAGAAAATTTGTCTTGCTAAGGTGAAAATTCTATTATTTTCTTAGAAAAATCGACTATTTGGTTGAAAATTAATTTTTGGGATAAAATTTAATTTTTCGGTTGAAAATTGAACTGTTTTGAGGAAAATCTGTCCTTTTGGTTTAAAAATTCAGCAAAGTTGGTAGAAAATTTAACGGGTTTTTTAAAAATCAGTCTTATTAGGGTAGAGATTTAATTATTATCGTAGAAAAAGAAAATATTTGTTTGAAAATTAATTTTTCGGTTGAAAATTCATATTTTGGTTTGAAAATAACAACTGTTTTGTAAAAAATTCGTCTTTTTGTCTCAAAAATCCAACTTTGTTTAAAAAATTCGTCTTATTCAAGTAAACATTCTATTGTTTTCGTAGAAAAATCAACTATTTAGTTAAAAATTAATTTTTCAGATGAAACTTAATTTTTTGGTTGATAATTCATATTTTCTGGTTAAAAATTTAACTGTTTTGTAGAAAATTCGTCTTTTTGTCTCAAAAATTCAACTCTGTTTACAAAATTCGTCTTATTTGAGTAAATATTCTATTATTTTCGTAGAAAAATCAACTATTTGGTTGGAAATTAATTTTTCGTATAAAACTTAATTTTTCGGTTAAAAATTCATATTTTCTGGTTAAAAATTTAACTGTTTTGTAGAAAATTTGTCTTTTTATCTCGAAAATTTAACTGTTTTTTTTAAATTTGCTTATTGGGGTGCAAAATCTATTATTTTCGTAGAAAAATCAACTATTTGGTTGACAATTAATTTTTCGGATAGAATTCAATTTTTTGGTTAAAAATTCAACTGTTTTGTCGAAATTCGTCTTTTTTCCTTGAAATTTAAACTTTGTTTTTGAAATTCGTCTTATTTGGATGAAAATTTTATTATTTTCGTAGAAAAATCAACTATTTGGTTAAAAATTAATTATTCGGATGAAACTTAATTTTTCGGAAGAAACTCAATTTATCGGTTGAAAAATCATATATTCTGGTTGAAAATTCAACTGTTTTGTAGAAAATTCGTCTTATTAGGGTGAAAATTCTATTGATTTCATAGACAAATCAACTATTTGATTGAAAATAAATTTGTCTAATGGAAATTAATTTTTCGGTTGAAAATTCATATTTTCTGGTTGAAAATTCAACTGTTTTGTAGAAAATTCTTCTTTTTCTCTCAAAAATTCAACTGTTTTTTTGAAAATTCGTCTTATTAGGGTGAAAATTCTATTTTTTTCGTAGAAAAATCATCAATTTGGTTGAAAAGTAATTTGTCGGATGAAACTTAATTTTTCGGTTGAAAATTCATATTTTCTAGTTGAAAATTCAACTGTTTTGTAGAAAATTCGTCTTTTTGTCTCAAAAATTCAACTGTTTTTTTTTTAATTTGTTTTATTAGGGTGGGAATTCTATTATTTTCGTAGCAAAATCATCAATTTGGTTGAAAATTAATTTGTCGGATGAAACTAAATTTTTCGGTTAAAAATTAATATTTTCTGGTTGCAAATTGAACTTTGTTGAAGAAAATTCGTCTTCTGATCTTAAAAATTTTACTGTTTTTAAAAATTCGTCTAATTAGGGTGAAAATTCTATTAATTTTATAAAAAAAATCAACTATTTGGTTGAAAATTAATTTTTCGGATGAAACTTAATTTTTTGGAAGAAACTTAATTTATGGGTTAAAAATTCATATTTTCTGGTTGAAAATTCAACTGTTTTGTAGTAAATTCGTCTTTATGTCTCAAAAATTCAACTGTTTTTTCAAAATTTGTTTTATAAGGGTGGAAATACAATTATTTTCTAAAAAAAAGTAATCAATTTGGTTGAAAATTAATTTGTCGGATGAAAATTAATTTTTCGTCTAAAAATTAAAATTTCATGGTTGAAAATTCAACTGTTTTGTGAAACATTCGCCCTTTTGGCTTAAGAATTCGACTCTCTTTAAAAAATTCGTCTTTTTAGGGTCAAAATTCTATTATTTTCGTAGAAAAATCAAGCATTTGGTTAAAAAGTAATTTGTCGGATGAAACTTAATTTTTCGGTAGAAAATTTATATTTTCTGGTTGAAAATTCAACTGTTTTGAAAAAAATTCGTCTTTTTGTTTCAAAAATTGAACTTTTTTTTTTAATTTGTTTTATTAGGGTAAAAATTCTATTATTTTTGTTGAGAAATAATCAATTTGGTTGAAAATTAATTTGTCGGATCAAACTCAATTTTTCTGTTGAAAATTCATATTTTCTGCTTGCAAACTCAACTGTTTTGTAAAAAATTCGTTTTTTGGTCTTCAAAATGTAACTGTTTTTGAAAATTCATCTTATTAGGGTAAAAATTCTATCACTTTCATAGAAAAATCAACTATTTGGTTGAAAATTAATTTTTTGGATGAAACTTAATTTTTCGAAAGAAACTTAATTTATCGGTTAAAAATTCATATTTTATGGTTGAAAGTTCAACTGTTTTGTAAAAAATTCGTGTTTTTGTCTCAAAAATTCAACTGTTTTTTGAAAATTTGTTTCATTAGGGTGAAAATTCTGTTAATTTCATAGCAAAATCATCCAATTGGTTGAAAATTAATTTGTCAGATGAAGATTTATTTTTCGTCTAAAAAATAAAACTTCTTGGTTGAAAATTTAACTGTTTTGTGAAAAATCTGCCCTTTTGGCTTAAAAATTCGACTCTGTTTTGAAAATTCGTCTTATTAGGGTAAAAATGCTATCATTTTCGTAGAAAAATTAAGCATTTTGTTGATAATTAATTTGCCGGATAAAACTTAATTTTTCGGTTAAAAAATTATATTTTTTGGTTGAAAATTCAACTGTTTTGTAAAAAATTCGTTTTTTTTCTTAAAAATACACCTGCTTTCTATAAATTCGTTTTATTCGGGTGAAAATTCTATTAATTTTTTAAAGAAATCAAATATTTGGTTAAAAATTAATTTGTCGGATTAAACTTAATATTCATATATTCTAGTTGAAAATCCAACTGTTTGGTTGAAAATTAATTTGGCGGATGAAACTCAATTTTTCGGTTGAAAGTTTATATTTTCTGGTTGAAAATTCAACTGTTTTGTAGAAAATTCGTCTTTTTGTCTCAAAAATTCAACTGTTTTTTGAAAATTTGTTTCACTAGGGTGGAAATTCTATTATTTTCGTAGCAAAATCATCAATTTGGTTGAAAATTAATTTGTCGGATGAAGCTCAATTTTTCGGTTGAAAATTCATATTTTCTAGTTGAAAATTCAACTGTTTTGTAGAAAATTCGTCTTTTCGTTTTAAAAATTCTACTGTTTTTTGAAAATTCGTCTTATTAGGGTGAAAATTGTATCATTTTTGTATAAAAATCCAGCGTTTGTTTAAAAATTAATTTGTCGGAAGAAACTTATTATTTCGGTTGAAAATTCATATTTTCTGGTTAAAAATTCAACTGTTTTGTTGAACATTCGTCTTTTTGGCTTAAAAAATTAACTGTTTTTAAAAATTCGTCTTATTAGAGTGAAAATTCTATTAATTTCATAGAAAAATGAACTATTTGGTTGAAAATTAATTTGTCGTATGAAACTTCATTTTTCGGCTGAAAATTCAACTGTTTTGTACAAAATTCGTCTTCATATTTTAAAAAATTCAACTGTTTTTTTTTTTAATTCGTTTTATTAGGAAAAATTAATTTTATAGAAAAATCTACTATTTGGTTGAAAAATAATTTGGCATGAAACTTTATTTTTTGCCTGAAAATTCAAAATTCTTGGTTGAAAATTCAACTGTTTTGTGAAAAATCTGTCCTTTTGGCTTAAAAATTAAAGGGTTTTTTGAAAATTCGTCTTATTAGGGTGAAAATTCTATTAGTTTCATAGAAAAATTATCTATTTTGTCCAAAATCAATTTATCGGATGAAATTTAATTTTTCGGTTGAAAATTTATATTTTCTGGTTAAAAATTCAACTGTTTTGTAGAAAATCCATCCTTTTGGCTTAAAAATTTAACAAGTTGGTAGAAAATTCAACTATTTTTTTTAACTTGTCTCATTAAAGTGAAAATTTAATTATTTGTTTTTGTAAATCTATATTTTTGTGTTAAACATTCAAATATTTAGTGGAAAATTTGTCTTATTAGGGTAAAAATTCTATTATTTTCGTAGAAAAATAAAATATTAAAATCAAATCAACTTTTCGGTTAAAAGTTCATCTTCTCTGTTCAAAAATTTAACTGTTTCGTAAAAAATTCGTCTTTTTGGTCTAAAAATTTACCAGTTCTGTGAAAATTTGTCTTTTTGGGTGAAAATTACATTATTTTCATTGAAAAATCAAGTTTTTTCATTTTTTATTTTTTGTTTATAAATTCAATAATTGGGTGAAAAATGCAACAATTTGGTAAAAAATTCAATTTTTTATTTTTGAAAATTCATGTTTTTGTGTTAAAAATTCAAATGTTTTGTGGAAAATTCGTCTTATTAGGGTGAAATTTGTATTATTTTCGTAGAAAAATCAAGCAATTGGTAAAAAATTTATATTTTCGGGTTGAAAACTTAATTATTTTTTTATAGAGTTCGCCTTTTTATTTTAAATATTCCAAAATCTTCTTCACATTTTCGTTTTCTTTGGATAAGAAATCTTAACTTGGTTAAAAATTAATTGGTTTTGTTTAAGGATTTAATTATTTAAAAAAATTCCTATTCCTTGTTTGAATAAAACAGTTTTGAATTTTTTATTACAATTTTTTTGCGCATAAAATTCGTCCTTTAGGATTGAAAATTCATTGATTTGGGTAAAAATTTAATTACCTATTTAATAATTCATCAGTTTTGTTACAAATTTAATTATTTGGTTAAAACTTCAACTATTTTGTTGACAAACAAAAATGCAATGCATTTTAAATCATATCTGTAAAACTCTGCTTTTATGAATAAATGAATATGAAATTCATCGTTAGCTCGGAACTAATGAATGGAAATTTTCAGATTTCTTTTATACATCTGCATAATAGGAATGAATTTGAATTAAATAAACATTTGGGAACGGACACTTTTCTAGTTCTCAATTATTCGATTCAACTAATTAAATAATGGCCAACGTTATTTTCTTATCCGCATTTTTGCCTCTGACCCGATTTTATTTTGACTACCATTTTTGGTCGAATTAGTAATTACTATACGATCCTCAATAAATATGGAGTAGTTTGTCCTTCCCTTCCTGGAAATCGCGACTTTGGAACTTGCAGTCTCTTCGCGAAGCGTAAAAAGAGATATAGGGTAAGAAGGGGTATCGGCGACCAGAGAGGTAGCGATGAACAAAGGGGTAGCGGCGACCAGAGGGGGTAAGGGTGACTTTGCTAATAAACTCGCTATTATTGAACAATTTTTATTCTGCTTTGCATTAAATAAATTTATTTTATTATAGAGATAGTGTGTGTTTATATGTAAAATACCTCTACTTCAATTATGTAATTTTTGTCAATGTTTTTGATGTTGTGAAATGAGTATCTGAATTTAATTTTTAAAATTACAAATAAAAATGTTTTAATTTTTTCTGAAATGTATATAAAAGGTTACTAATAGATCAAGTTTTACAAAATGAAAGTGAAAGTTAAAAAAATATTGAGTAAAAATTATTCAAATATTTTTTTTATTTTAAACTATTTTAAATTATTTATTTTAAAGTATAGTTCAGTCCATCCGCCTTTTATGTTTCAACCAGATAAATTAATTATTACCTGATTAATTTTTTTCACGATATTAATTACTACATACAATTTAATTTTTTATGAAATTAGTTTAAAATTGTATTATCAATTCCACTTTTCAGATTTATTTTTATGAAAGTTTATTTTTTATTTAAAATACCTTTATTACATTTATATAATTCTTTAAAATGTTAGTGCTGTTGTGAAATGAGTATCTGAATTTAATTTTCAAAATTATATGTACATATGTTTTAATTTTTTCAAGAATCAGTATAAAAGGTTATCAATAATTAAAATTTTCAGAAATGAAACTTCAAGTCCAATTTTAATTTTCAGAAAAATATAAAGTAAAAATTATTTGAACGTTTTAATGAAAATAACTGTTCATTGCTTTTTATGTTGCAAAATGATTAATATGTACATTTTTATTAATTTTTTCTGAAATTATTTTTAAGAGTCATTAGTCAATTAAATTCATTAAAATGAAATTTAAAATTTAAAAACAAATAAAAGGTATTAATTATTTGAATGTTTTAATAAAAATATTTTTATAATGCTTTTTATGTTGTGAACTGATTAATTGATTATTGACTAAATTATTTTTTTCACAGTATTAAATTTTAATTTTTCTTTATCAGGTAACATACGATAAAAAAAAATTTTTTAAATAAAAACAAAAAATATAAAGAAAAATTTATTTGAATGTTTCTATGAACATAATTGTTTAATGCTTTTTACGTTGTGAACTGATCGAGTATTGACTAATTAATTTTTTTCACAATATTAAATTCCATAAAGATTGAATTTTCATTTTTCTCTATTAAGTAGCATAAATGGATAATTTATTTTAAGATTATGTAACTGAATATTGTTAAGAATTCGTAAAATAAAAGTTTATTTGTATTCAACATATTTCTATTACAATTGTATACGTTTCTATTTTTTTAAATTTTAGAATATTTTTCAAAATTTTAGAATAGTAAATGTTTAGCCAAAAACATTAATTGCTAAAGAAAAAGATGAATTTACAACAGAATAACATTAACAAACAAATAAAAATTATTTTCAGTTAAAAAAAATAATTTCCACCAAAAGAGATGAATTTACAACAAATACCATGATAAATCTTCAAATAGAATAATTAAAATTTCCAAAAAGAGATTAATTTTCAACTAAGATGATTATTTTCTGACAAACACGACGAATTTCTAACTGAACACACATAAATTTTAACAAAAAATTAATTACTTAAATTTTTTGTTAAAAAGATTAAGTTGAGCCAAATAGATGAATTTTCAATAAAAATGATAGAACATGTAGCTGAAATAGTTACATTTTTAATAACAATAAATAAATATTCACACAAAAAAAACGAAATTTTTAACAAAATATTTTCAACTTTAGTAGTTGAATTTTTAGTAAATAAATTTTTTTTTTGCTGAAAGAAAAAACGAATTTTTAACAAAATAACTCATTTTATAATTAGAGAGATGAATTTTTAATTAAAATGATGAATCTTCTTCTTAAAAAATGAATAATTTTTAACTAAGGAGTTGAATTTTCAACTAAGTAATTAAATTTGTATTTAAAAAAAGATTAATTATAAACCAAAAAACTATTATTTGATATTTCACCAATAAAAGATTGTAATTCTCTATCGGATTAAAAAATTAAATTAAAAAAATTTAAATTTGACATCGGATTAAAAAAATCGGATTTCTAAATTTTTCACACAAAGAGTCCAAGTGTAGCGAGGCATGCATGAGTGGTCGCAAACCGGCCCAACCATAACGGACGATCTCGCATTATAATAATCGTCCGCCGAAAGGAAATTCACTTCTGCTTGAGAAACAAACCGCGAATCCTAATATCTTTTTTTTTGCGAAGAAGATTTTTTAATTAACATTAGGGTCAATAATGTTTTTTTTTGTTCCGCAATTAATTAAAAAAAAAATACGTGTAAATAAAATGCGTGTTAAACCTCTAAACATAATTTTTGTTTAAACAAATTTTGGGCTAATATGCATAAAAATCGGAAGAAAAATTTCCGAATGCAATTTGGACCATCTTGATGTAGACAGTAACTTTTTTGACCAAGATGGTATAATCCTTAAATCTATTTTTATTGAATCAGAAAAGATCAGTTTGTGTTAAATAAGAATCTTTATTTATTTATTTATTTAAGAGTAGAATTCTCAGGTTGGAGTTTATTATTTTTTTTCGAGGTGGTAGTTTTTGTCTGGGTCCTAGTTTCCCATGCGAGAGTGGTACTGTACCAACAACGCACTCAGTTTAGTGCTTAGAGAGGAAGAGAAAGATGGTGGAGTAGAGGAAGTGAGAGAGTGAGAAAGAGTGTGGAATATATATATATATATATACCTGCGGGTGGATATTAAAACGAACATCATACCCTCGTCACTTTTACTGTCAGTCTCTCTCTTCTTCCTCTCTGTCGAATTCTCACTTCTTCTGGAGGCCACCTTTCTCCTTTTTAGCCACAGCCTATTTTAGTCTCCCCCACTCTTTCCGATATTCGGTGTCGTTCCCTCTTTTCTAACTTAAACACAGAATTGAGAATACTCTGCTGCACCATTGCAAAGTCAAATCCTCGTGCGTCCTTCCACCCCTCTGGACCATGTTCACCCAAGTCCCAACCTAAACCGACGGACCACCACACACTTGTAGGATGTACCGCATTCCAAGGCTAGAATAAGCTTCTCCTGCTCTCTTTTCAATTTCTGATCGGTAACTATGCCTCCTTTAGTGTCTCTGTCCCACGGGACACTTTTCGCGACCAGCAATCACCCTTCGAAACTGGGATGAAAGTTCAAAAAGTTGAAAATCTGATTTTCGGTTCAGAGGACATCAAAGAGATGAGGATTGTTAACAAAGACTAGACTATTTTACGCGGCGTGCCAACTTTATTATTCATCTTCATCATCTACCCCATTTCTGAATAATTATTTATTTGTTGAAAGGTTTCGATGGAGATCTACGAAAATTCACGGAATATATCATGAACGAGGGCGACGTGGTGGTGCAATTGTATAAACATGAAAATGTCTAAAAAATGAATGATGATACCATAAATACAAACAATACATCATCACCAAATTAATAAACAATACAGCAAAATACATTGATAAATCATTAGAATATATTGCTTCTGCACTTTTAGGCTATGTAATTTAATATTGTGAATGAACTTAATTTTTGTGCAATGAAATTTGCGGGTACTCATACATAAATTTTTGTAAATCAGGGTATCAATACACTACATAGCCAAA
>JAUELO010000097.1:3542329-3556383 GCA_032357855.1 Amphibolips quercusostensackenii
GAAAATTAACTATTTGATTTTTGATTGAAAATATATCTTTTGTTGTTGAAAATTCATGAATTAATATGTTTCTTAAAAATTCAACTCTTCGGTAGAATTCCTTTTTGTTAGAAGTTAATTTTTTTCAATACTGAAGGCAGGAACGAAGTTGACAGACAATACTTTTACCTAATTATATTTATGCGTCAGTCCCACCAAACTTCGGTTAATGAAGGGGAAGTGTAGGGACGGAACTTCAGGTAAATTAGCTTTTTTGTGTACTAAAATTTATTTATGGAAAAATAACTATTCCATTTTTTATTAAAAATTCATCTTTTGTTGTTGCAAATTCATAAATTAGTTTGTTTCTTAAAAAATTAAGCTCTTCGGTAAAATTCTTATTTGTTGAAAGTTAAATCTTTTTCAATACTGAAGGAAGACACGAAGTTGCTAGACAATACTTTTACCGAATTTCATTTCTGCGTCAGTCCCAACAAACTTCGGTTAATGGACGGGGAGTGCAGGGACAGAACTTTAAGTAAATTAGCTTTTCTGATTATTAAAATTCAACTTATTTAATGGAAAATTAACTATTCAATTTTTTATTGAAAATATATCTTTTGTTGTTGAAAATTCATGAATTAATATTTCTTAAAAATTTAACTTATCGGTAGAATTCCTATTTGTTAAAAGTTATTTTTTTCAATACTGAAGGCCGGACAATACTTTCGCCAAAATTTATTTATGCGTCAGGCCTACCAAACTTCGCTTAATGAAGGGAGAGTGTAAGAAGAGAACTTTAGGTAAATTAGCTTTTTTGTGTACTGAAATTCATTTACGGAAAATCAACTATCACATTTTTTATTGAAAATGCATCTTTTGTTGTTAAAAGTTCATGAATTAATATGCTTCTTAAAAATTCAATTCATCGGTGGAATTCCTATTTGTTGAATGTTAATTCTTTTCTAATACTAAAAGCGCACAAAGTTGCCAGACAATACTTTTACCGAATTTTATTCATGCATCAGTCCCACCAAACTTCGCTTAATAGAGGGGAAGTGTAGGGACAGAAATTTAATTGAATTAGCTTTTTTCTTTATTAAAATTTAATTCATTTAATGGAAAATTAGCTATTCCATTTTTGATTGAAAATTCATCTTTTGTTTTGAAAATTCATAAATTGATTTCTTTCTTAAAAGTTCAACTCTTTGGTAGAATTTTTATTCGTTAAAAGTTAATTCTTCTTCAATACTGAAGGCAGGCACAAATTTTCCAGACAATACTTTTACTGAATTTTATTAATCCATCAGTCCCACCAAACTTCGGGTAATGGAAGGGGAGTGCAGGGACATAACTTTGAGTAAATTAGCTTTTTTGATTCTTAAAATTTAATTTATTTAGTGGGAAATTAACTATTCTATTTTTGATTTAAAATTTATATTTTGTTGTTGAAAATTCATGAATTAATTTGTTTTTTTTTTTAAATCCAACTCTTCGGTAGGATTCTTATTTGTTGAAAGTAAATCTTTTTTTGTTAAAAAGTCTACTTGCATATTTTTGTCTGAGTATTTATCATTTTTAGTTAAAAATTAATTTTTTGTTACTTAAGATTCATCAAGTTTAGCACGTATTTCCCATCGAAAAAAACGTGTTATTTTAAATTTTATTCCGAATTTTGAATTTTGGGTAAATCGAGTTAAAACTCAACATTTATTATAGTTATACGATCAACTTAGAATCACCGTAGGATGGAAATTCAAGCTACGTCAGTCCCACCAAACTTCAATTAATGGAGGAAAAATGTAGGGACAGAACTTTTTTTCCTAATTGAAATTTTATTTTTTAATAAAAACTCAACTATACCATTCTTGAATAAAAATTTATCTTTGTTGTTGAAAATTTATGAATTAATTTGTTTCTTAAAAATTTAAATCTTAGGTTGAACTATTTTTTTTTTTAAGTAAATCTTTCTCGTTGAAAAGTTTACCTCTATATTTTTGGTTGGGTATTCATCAATTTTAGTTAAAAGCTCAACTTCTTGGTTGAATGATGATCTATTTCGTTCAAAAATTATTTTTTGGTTAAAGCTTCATTATTAAATTTGAAAATTCATTCTCTTGTTTAAAAATTTAAAAATTTGTTAAAAACCTGTTTTTTGTGTTTAAATCTCATTTCTAAGCAGCTTAGGGTAGATGTAATAAAAACTACTCAAAAAACTTTGATTTTCCTTTCACTAACTTATTTTCTGACCGAAAGCGAAGTTTCCAGACAAAATATAACTCACTCACATGGATGTGTCAGTCCCACCAAACTTCGGTTAAAAACTTCCGTAGGGACAGAAATTTAAGTAAATTCGTTTTCTTCTTTATTGTAATTTAATTATTATACCATTACCCTAGAATCGTCGTAGGATGTCGAGTCAAGGTGTAACGTCAGTCCCACCAAACTTCGGTTAATAGAGAGGGAGTAAAGGAACAGGATATTTCTCTTTACAATTATCCACAGAATACAAATAAATAATTAATTTTTTTATATCACCCTCAGAAGTCTGTTTTATAGGGACCCAAAAAAAACCCATAAGTGAAAAATCGGGTTTTGGTAGTTTTAGCGCTAATTATTTTTTTTGCCCTTTCTAAGTACAAATTATTTCTAACAAGCAAAATACTAATTTCCACTGAAAATTAGATATTGGAATAATTTTTTAAAACAAATTATTATTGTTTTTAGTAATCCATTTCTTAATTAGAGTAACGTTATAGGTAATTGATGTTAAAAAAATAATTGTTTAAACAATTTATTATTACTTTCAATAATATTCTCTTTGAATAATGCTAGAAATTGTCGCTTTTTCTGAAATTTTCAACTTTTTGTGCATTTTTCACTTGAAGTGAGTAAATATTAAATTAAATTGAGTAAAAATAATTGTTAAAACAAATTATCATTGCTTATGGGTAACTTCTATATTAATGCTAGTGAGTTGCGGTTTTTTCTGAAATTTTGAATTTTTTCTCTACTTTTTAATTAGAGGCAAGTATTATTTAATTCAATTTAACAGAATTAATTTTTTAAAAGATTTATTATTATTGTTAATAATTTTGGCTTTACTTAAAGGTAGAAAGTTGCGGTTTTTTCTGAAATTTTTAACTATTTGTCTATTTTTCACTTATGTGACCTAATAATTAATTATATTTAGCAAAAATAATTGTTTAAACAAATTATTATTGTTTATAACCATCTTCATCTGTATGAGTGCCAGTTGCTTGCGTTTTTTTCCTAAAATTTTTAACTTTCTGTGCACTTTTCAAGAAAAACGGCACCTTTTTAGGATTATTCAAATTAATAATATTAACAATAATAATAAGTTAAAAAAGGGAAAGAGGAAATGGGAAAGGGTAAACGGAAGGGGAAGGGGAAAGGGGAAAGGGGAAAGGGGAAAGGGGAAAGGGGAGAAAAAGGGGACAGAAAAATTATATTATATTATTATGTTTTTTGTTTATATAAGTTGTACTTACTCAAAACTTCTGTGCACCACAATAGTTTAATAAGCGCTCAACTCACCTGAAACATAAAATAAAATGGTATTAATACGGTGCAAGGAAATGTTTAAAGAAAAAATAAATGTTATGTCTATAATTAAACATTTATCTGATAGTTTAAAAATAATTGCTTTTAATGTGATTTAATTTTTTTAACTACAAAATTAAACGACAATTTTTTATATTTTATTTTTATTTTATATTTTATTTTATATTTTATATTTTATTTTAAATATTTTATAATGAATTCTTTTTTTTCTGGTTGAAATTCAATTTTTTTTGTCTTTGAAGTTGATTTTTTCGTTTGGTTCAAAATTTATATTTTTAAGTTAATAATTCAGCTTGTTCAAAAAATCGTTATTTTCAGTAACAAATTAATAAGTTTGGTTGAAAATGTATTTTTTATTTGTTTTAAAATTCAACAATTTGTTTAAAACTAATTACTGGGTTAAAAAATCGTTTTTCTGTTGGAAGATTTATCATTTTAATTGAAAATTTACCTCTTTGGTTGAAAAATCAACTATTTGGATGAAAAGTTATTTATTTTGTTGAAAATTCATTTTATTTGATAGAAAATTAATGTTCTTAAAAAGTTAATTATTTTAGTTAAAGATTGATGATTTTATAAAAAAAATAATTTTTGTTGTTGAAAATTAAACAATTTTATCCAAAATCATTTTTTTTTAATTGGAAATTAATCTTTTGAATTAAACATGTAATCATTAAATTTTTGGCTGGAGTTTTATAAATAAATTTTATTACATTAAAGATTCATCATTTTAGTTGAAAATTTATTTTTTTGTCTAGAAATTAAACAATTTTAGTGAAAATTAGTTTTTTTTCATTGAAATATAATTTTTCAACTTATAATTTAAATATTCTATTTTTGGTTGAAAATTCAATTATTTGGTAAAAAAATCATGTTTTGGGTTGAAGGTTCATCATTGTAATTTAAAATTAATTTTTCTGGTACAAAAATTGATCATTTTTTTATATTTATTTTTTTTATATCTAATTTTTTTAACAGATAATATAACTAATTCATTTTTTGATTAAAATTATTTTTTTAGTTGTAAAATCGTCATTTTCTGTAGAAAATTAACTTTCTTGCTTCAAAAATCATCTTTTTGATTGAAAATTTAACTGATATGTTTAAAATTCGTTTTTTTTTGTTTCTTAGGATGCAATTTTTCAAACGAAAATTCAACTTTTCCATTTTCAGTAGAAAATTTATCTTTTGTTGAAAATTCGTTTTTTATTTTTATGAAAATTTTACTATTTTGTTGAAATTTTTTTTTATATAATTTTTGCGACTTACAATTTAACTAAATCATTTTTTAATGAAAATTTATCTTTTTTAGTTAAAAATTCTTCCTTTTTCGTAGAAAATTAAATTTTTTAGTTAAAAGATCATCTCTGTAGTTAAAAATTTAATTATTTTGTTAAAAGTTTCTTTTTCTGTTAGAAAATTAATATCTTTGGTTCAAAATTAAACTAATTTGTTGGAAATTCGCTTTTTGTTTATTTAAATTTACTTTTTTTAAATGCAAATTCAACTATACTATTTTTGTTAAAAAATTTTTTTTGTTTGATGAAAATTTATTTCTTTGGTGAAAATTAAGCCGATTTCTCAAAAAAATTTTCTTTTGGTTGGAGTTTAATTTATTTTTCTAGAAAATTTAGTATTACATTTCTGGTAGAAAATTTATCTCTTCGGTTGAAAGTTTAATTGTCTTGTTAAAAATAATTTTTTTGTTTGAATATTTATAATTTTAATTAAAACTTGATTTCTTTAGTGGAAAATTAAACTATTTTTTGTAAATTTATTTCTATTTTCATGTATTAAATATCATTTTTTTAAAACAAATTTAACTATAACATTTTTGATGTACAATTTATTTTCTTTTGTTGAAAATTTATCTTTTTTGTAAAGAAATATCATTACTATAAATAATAATTTTATATAAACAGTTGTAAACAATTATTATAAAAATTCTTTAGATTTATTATTTTTAGTAAAAATAATTAATTAATTTAATAATAATAATAATAATAATAATAAAATAATAATAAATGAAATAATAATAATGAAAAAATAAAAAATGTTAGAGCAAAAAAATTCAAACTAATGATCCAACGTCTGAGTACGGGTATCGTGTAACTGCTAAGTGAAAATGCGCGTAGATCCTTCGGAGATAGGGACCCATCATTTTTTCTCTTGTCCAGCTGATAGACCCCAAAAAACAATACAAATAATATTCAAATTTTTTTAAATGAAAATTTAACTATTACATTTTTTGTTTGAAATTTACCTTTCTTAATTAATTTTTTTTATAGTTCAACAAAATAATTTTGATCTAAAAATTCATCTATTTCATGTCTTGTAAAAAATGTATTTTTTTAAATTGAAAATTCTTTTTTTTTCTTTAACAAAATAATTTTAATCTAAAGATTCATCTATTTTATTTCTGATAGAGAATAACTTTTTTAATTGAAAATTCAACTATTTGTTTGAAAATTTAATTATTTTGTTGAAAATTCTACTATTTTGCGAAAAATTTTTCTTTTTATAAAAAAATTAATCTTTTTGATAAAATTCATCTCCTTGCTTGAAAATTTATTTTATTAATTAAAAATTTAACTATTTTGTACAATTTTTTTTAAATATTTAACTATTTTGCTAAAAGTCAACTTTTTTGTTGAAAATTCATATGTTTGGTTGAAAATTCAATTACTTTGGTAGAAAATTCAACAATTGATCTGAGATTATTTTTTTTCTTTTTTTAATTATTTAATAATTCGTTTTTCTTTGACAAAAATTAATTTTTTCAAATGAAAATTTAAATACTCCATTTTTCGTTAAAAATTTACCTTCTTTTAAATAAAAATTAATTTTTTTTGTTCAACAATATAATTTTAACCTAAAGATTCATGTATTTAATTTATAATAAAAAGTGTACCTTTTTTAATTAAAAATTGAACTATTTTGATAAAAATTTCATTTTTTTTGCAACGTCAACTATTTTGTGAAAAATTGGTCTATTAGAAAGAAATTTTTTTTTTTGTTTTAATTTTACTACTAGATTGAAAATTTATTTATTTTGTTGAAATTTCTAATATTTTGTGAAAAAAGTCTTTTTTTTTAAATTAATCCTTTTGATAAAAAATTTATCTTCTTGCTTGAAAATTCATTTTTTGTTTTTAAAATTAAACTTTTTTAATTGAAAATTTAATCATTTCATTTTTGAGTGAAAATTTATCTTTAATTTAATTATTTGGCTGAAAATTTAATTATTTGGTTGAAAATTCTACTATTTTGTGAAAAAATTGGTCTTTTTGTAGAAAAATTCATTTCGTTGGTTAAAAATTTAATTCTTTTGTTGAAATATCTACTATTTTATTAAAAATTTGTTTTTTTATAAGAAAATTAATCTTTTTGATAACAAATGAATCTTCTCGCTTAAAGATTCATTTTATTGGATACAAATTTAACTATTTGGTTAAACATTTTTTTAGTTGAAAATTTCAATATTTCGTTGAAAATCAACATTTTTGTTGAAAATTCATACTTTTGGTTGAAGATTTAATTTCTTTGGTAGAAAATTAAACAATTTAGTTAGAATGAAATTTTTTTCTTTTTTTTATGAAAATTAATTTTTTTATCTGAAAATACAGCTATTCCACTTAATAGTGAATTTTTTTCTTAAATTTAACTTTTTTGTTGAAAATAATTTTTGTTCTTGTTTAAAAATTTATTTTTCTTTGATGAAAGTTAATATTTGCAATTTAAAATTTAACTGTTTTATTTTTTGTTAAAAATGTATCTTTTTGGATTCAAAATTCATATATTTTGTTGAAATTTTTTCATTTTTGTAGAAAATTAATCTTCTTGATTAGAAATTCATCTTTAGTGTTAAAATTGATTTTTTTGCCTAAAGATTTAATTATTGAGTTAAAAATTCGTTTTTTGTTGAAAATTAACTTGTAAACTAAAAAATTATCTCATTTATTTATGGTATAAAATGTATCTTTTTTAGTTAAAAATTTAACTATTTGGTTTAAAAATCATTTTTCTGGATGAAAATTTCTCATTGTAATTTTTGTCGTTTTTGGTAGAAAATTAATTTTTCCGCTTGAAATTTTATTTCCCTGGTAGAAAATTTAAGCAATTAAAAAAAAATTTCTTATTGGAATTTAATTTATTTCACTTAAAACTTAACTTTTCTGTTTAGGTTCAAAATTGATCTTTCTTAATTTGAAATTTATTTATTCTTGGTTGGAAATTAAAATTGAAAGTAAAGATTCAACTATTTTATTTTTGGTAACAGAAAATTAATCTTTTTCACTTAAAATTTCAACTATTTGTTTAAAACTTTAAATAATTTGTTAAAAAGTCTTTTCTTTTTTTCTTGAAATTTAATTTTTTAACTAAAAATTTAACTATTCCTTTTTCAGTTATAAATTTACCTTATTTATTGAAAATTCCTTTTCTTTTGTTGAAAATTAAATTTTAAATTAAAAATTCATATATTTGGTTTCTGGTAAAAATTTATCTTTTTTAGTTGAAAATTAAACTATTTCGTTCAAAAACCGGAAGTAACAATTAAATTTTAAACTAAGATCTACGAACGCAAAGGTAGGGAAATCATTGTTAAGAGTGCGACTGGAGTGTGTGATACTGCGGTTGTAGGAAAAAGACTGGTAAGCGGTGATGCGTGGTAGAGTGAGGAAATCTGCGTAGCTATTAACGAAAAGACACAAGCGTATTTAAGAAACTTAAATAACATAATAATCACGCTTAACACGAAAAAAAAAAAAAATAACTTTTCACCAAAAATATAAATTTTAAATCGAGAAGATTAATTTTATACTAAATAGTTGAAAATTCAACTATTTAGTTAAAAATTAAAATATTTTGTTAAAAATTCATCTGTCTTTTAAATTAATCTTCTGTATAGGGCTTGAAGCTTCAATTATTTAGTTAAAAGATGAATAATTTTGTTGAAAAATTAATTCTTCTGTTGAAAATTCAACTATTTTGTTAATATTTCCCATTTATTGGGTTAAATATCAAATTTTATATTTTTCGTTAAAAATTAAATCAATCTTTTTTAAAATATCAACTATTATGCTTTTACGTTAAGAATCAAGTTCAGATTTTTTAGAAAATTTCATTTTCTTCTAAATTAGTTGACTTGAAAATTTTACTATTTTGTTAAAACTGTAATTATTTAGTCGAAAATTCAACGTTTGGTTGAAAATTTATCTCCTTGGTTGAAAATTTAACTATTTTGGTGAAAAATTTATTATTTTGTTGAAAATTCAACACTTTAGTTGAAAATTTAACTATTTTGTTAAAAATTTAACTATTCTGTTGAAAATTTAACTGTTTTGTTAAAAATTGAATTATTTTCTTGAAAATTTATCTCCTTGGTTGAAATTGTACTATTTTGTTGAAAATTTAATTATTCAGTTGAAAATTTAACCTTTGATTGAAAATTTATCTCCTTAGTTAAAAATTTAACTATTTTGGTGGAAAATTTATTATTTTGTTAAAAATTTAACACTTTGGTTGAAAATTTAACTATTTTGTTAATAATTGAATTATTGTGTTGAAAATTGATCTCCTTGGTTGAAATTGCACTATATTGTTGAAAATTTAATTATTTTGTTGGAAATTCAACTCTTTGGTTGAAAATTGAACTATTTTGTTAAAAATTAAATTATTTTGTTAAAAATTTAACCTTTGGTTGAAAACTTACCTCCTTGGTTGAAAAATTTACTATTTGGTTGAAAATTTAATAATTTTGTTGAAAATTCAACTCTGGTTGAAAATTTACCTATTTTTTAAAAAATTTCATTATTTTGTTGAGAATTCAACTCTTTGATTGAAAATTGAACTATTTTGTTAAAAATTAAATTATTTTTTGTAAATGTAATTCTAGGTTGAAAATGCATCCCTTTTGGTAAGAAATTGAATATTTTGTTGAAAAATGAATCATTTTGTTGAAAATTCAACCCTTTGGTTGAAAATTTAACTGTTTTGTTAAAAATTTAACTATTTTGTTAAAAACGACATTTTTTTGTTGGAAACACAACCTTTGGTTGAAAATTTATCTCCTTTGTTAAAAATTTAACTATTTTGTTAAATATTTAATTATTTTGTTGAAAATTCAAATCTGGTTGAAAATTTAACTATTTTGTTAAATTAATTCTTTTTTTGAAAATTTAACCTTCGGTTGAAAATTGATCTCCTTTGTTAAAAATTCAACTCTTTGTTTAAAAATTTAACTATCGTGTTAAAAATTAAAATATTTTGATTAAAATGTTTCTCCTTGGTTAAAATTGTACTATTTCGTTGGAAGTTTAATTTTTTTGTTAAAAATTCAACTTTTTGGTTTAAAATTGATCAATTTTGTTAAAAATTGAACTATTTTGTTAAAAATAAAAATATTTTGTTAAAAATGGAACTATTTTGTTAAAAATAAAAATATCTTGTGAAAAATTGAACTATTTTGTTGGAAATTCGACCTTTGGGTAAAAATTTATCTCCATTGTTGAAAATTTTACTATTTTGTTGAAAATTTCATTACTTAATTATTTTGTAAAAAATTCTTGAGTTGAAAATTTAGCTATTTTGTTAAAAATTTAATTCGTTTGTTCAAAATACAACTCTCTGGTTTGAAATTGAATTATTTTGATAAAAATTGAATTATTTTTTGAAAATTCAACATTCGATTAAAAATGCATCCCTCTGGTTAAAAAATTAAATGTTTTGTTGGAAAATTAATCATTTTGTTGAAAATTTAACCCTTTGGTTGAAAATTGAACTATTTTGTTAAAAATATAATTATTTTGTTGGATATCCAACCTTTGGTTGAAAATTTATCTTCTTTGTTACAAATTTAACTATTTTGTTAAACATTTATTTATTTTGTTGAAAATTCAACTCTTTGGTTGAAAATTTAACTATTTTGTTAAATTACTTTTTTTTTTAATTCAGCCTTTGGTTGAAAATTTATCTGCTTTTTAAAAAAATTTAACTATTTTGGTGAGCAATTTATTTTTTGTTAAAAATTCAACTTTTTGTTTAAAAATTTAACTATTTTGTTAAAAATTTTACTATTTTTTCAAAAATTTAACTATTTTGTTAAAAATTGAATTATTTTGATAAAAATGTTTCTTCTTGGTTAAAATTTTACTATTTTGTTGAAAGTTTAATTTTTTTGTTGAAAATTCAACTTTTTGGTAGAAAATTAATCAATTTTGTTAAAAATAAAAATATTGTATTAAAAATTGACCTATTTTTTTTTTAAATTAAAGTATTTTTTTGGAAATTCAACCTTTGGTTGAAAATTTATCTCCATTGTTAAAAATTTAACTATTTAGTTGAAAATTAAATTATTTGATTATTTTGTTAAAAACTCTTGAGTTGAAAATTTAACTATTTTGTTAAAAATTTAATTATTTCGTTTAAAATACAACTCTCTGGTTTAAAATTTACCTATTTTGTTTAAAATTCAACTATTTTAATACAAAGTTAATTATTTTGTTGAAAATTAATCTCCTTGGTTTAAAATGCAACTATTTTGTTGAAAATTGATCTATTTTTTAAAAATTTAATCATTCTGTTAGAAATTTATCTATTTTTTTATTTAATTAATTTGTTGGAAATTTAATAATTTTATTCAAATTTGACCTTTGGGTGTAAATTTATCTCGTTTGTTGAAATTCAACTACTTTGTTGAAAATTCGCTTTCTTTTCGTTGAAATATCAACTTATATATTTTTCGTTTAGAATTAATCTTTGTTGAAATATCAACTGTTACTTTTTTCTGTTAAGAATTCATTTAATCTTTTTGTTGAAAATTTAACTGTCTTCTGAATTAATTGACTTTTGCACTTAAAAATTAAACTATTTTGGTGAAAAATTAACTATTTTTATAAATCCAACTATTTTGAGAATGTGACTATTTGTTTGAAAATGCATCGCTGTAGATGAAAAAATGAAAGTATTTAGTCAAATACTACTTTGTTAAAAAATTAATTATTTTCTTTAAAATTCAAATTTTTAGTTAAAAATTCATATTTTCTATAAAAAATTTTACGAGAATAAAACATTCCTCTTTGAATATAAATCAGTCCAAATAAAAAAAATTCAGGGAAAAATCAGGAAAATTACCCCCCCCCCCCCATTGTCCTCATTAGATTATAAATTTCACCTAAACTTTCAGTCCGTATCAATCTAAAAATGACTACTTGAACAGAAAATTTATGTTTGTGTGTCGAAATCTCCCCTTTCTCCCATTTTACAATTCCCCCTTTTCTTCTTTCTCTTTTCCCGGTCCCCCTCCTCTTTCATATTTCCTCTTCTCCTTTCCCCTTTCTAATTCCAATTTTTCCCTTTTCCCTTTCCCCCATTCCTAATTTCCCCTTTTCCCCTTTTCCTCTTTCCATTTTCCAGTTTCCCCTCCCCTTTCATATTTCCCCTTCTCCTTTTCCATTTCTGATTCCAATTTTTCATTTCCCCCTTTCTCCCATTTCACAATTTCCCCTTTTCTTCTTTCCCTTTTCCCGTTCTCCCTCCTCTTTCATATTTCCTCTTCTCCTTCCCCCTTTCTGATTCCAATTTTTCCTTTCCCCCTTTACCACATTTCCTAATTTCCCCTTTTCCTCTTTCCCTTTTCCAGTTTCCCCTTCCCTTTCCTATTTACCCTTCTCCTTTCCCATTTCCGATTCCAATTTTTCATTTGCCCCTTTCTTCTATTTCATAATTTCCCCTTTTCCCTTCACCTGACCCATTTCCTCTTCTCCTTTCCCATTGTCTCCATTTCATAATTTCCCACTATTCTTGTTCCCGTTACCCCTTCCTATGTCCCATTTCCCCTTCTCTTTTGCCTTTCCTCAATTTAATAATTTCCCCTTTTCCTCTTTCCCCTTCCCAGTCCTATTTCCCCTTCTCCTTTCTCCTCCCCCATTTAATAATTTCCCCTCTTCATCTTTTCCTTGTCCCCTTCCTTCTGTCCCATTTCCTCTTCTACTTTCCCCTTTTTCTTCCGATACCTCCTTTCCCCCTTTCCCCCATTTCATACTTTTCCCTTCCCCTGCCCCATTTCCCCTTTATCATTTCCCTTACCATTTCTCCTTTCCCTCTTCCCCCATTTCATAATTTTCCATTTTCTTATTTCCCTTTTTCCCTTTCCTTCTGTCCTTTTTCCCCCTTCACTTTCCCCTTTCGATTTCTCCTTTTCCTGTTTCCACGATTTTATAATTTCCCCTTCCCCTGTCCTGTTTCCCCTTCTATTTTACCCTTATATTTTTTCCTTTCGATTTCTCCTTCCCCCTTTCTCTTTTTTGTTCTTCCTTCTCCATTTTCTCTTTATCCTTTTCCCTTCTCTAATTTTCCTTTTCCCATTCCCCCTTTTCTTTTCCCTTTTTACTCTTTTCTTCTTTTCTAATTTCTTCTTTACTATTTTCCGTTTCTCATTTCCCCCTTTTCTCTCCCCTTTTTCCCTTTCTCCTTTCCCATTTCACCTTTACCTTTTATCCTGCGCCTCTTCTCTTTCCCCTTTCCTTTTTTTTTACCCCTTCTTCTTTTTCTCTTTACCCTTTCCCCCTTTTCTAATTTCCCCTTCCCCATTCGTCCTTTTCCTCATCCACTTTATCCTTTTCCCTTTTCTAAATTCCCCTTCCCCACTTCCCCACTTCTTCTTTCCCTTTATCTTTTCTCTTCCTCTTTACCCTTTTCCGCTTTTCTAAATTCCCCTTTTCCATTTGCCCTTTTTCTTTTCCTCTTTACCCTTTCCTATTTTATAATTTTCTCTTTTCCTCTTTACCCTTTTCCCTTTCCTTATTTCCTCTTCCCAATTTCCCCATTTCCACTTCCCCTTTTTCTTTTTATCCTTTTCCCCTTTCCCCCTTTTTTAATTTTCCCTTCCCTATTCACGCTCTTCGTTTTCCTCTTTACTCTTTTCCCTTTTCTAATTTCTCTTTCCCATTTGCCCTTTTCCTCTTCACCCTTTCTCATTTTCTAATTCTGCCTTTTCCTCTTGGCCCTTTTCCTTTTTCTCATTTCCCTTGCCCCATTTCCCTCTTTTTCCTTTTATCTTTACCTTTTGCCCCTTTTCTAATTTCCCCTTTCCCATTCACGCTTTTCCTTTTCCTCTTTTTCCTTGTATAATTTTCTCTTTTCCACTTTTGCTTCCCCATTTCCTCTTTTAACCTCCCCCTGACCCCTTTTCCCTTTTACCATTACCTTTTACCCTGTCCCCTCTTTCCTTTCCCCTTTCCCCATTACCCCTTTTCCGTTTCCCCTATTCCTCCTTTCCCCTTTCTTTTTTCCACAAACTGTTTTTTTGTTTTATACATTTTTTGGATAAAACTCTCTGCTGTGCAAGTAAAGTAACCACCGTGCCTGAAATATCTTTATCTTAAAATGAAAGGAATTTTTCTGAAAACCATTGACATGCGTGTGAACCCCCGTACCGACATTTCGAGGACGATTTGAAAGGTTACCGGTCCGATGTAAATAATTCGAAA
>JAUELO010000097.1:3679204-3698467 GCA_032357855.1 Amphibolips quercusostensackenii
ACTTTCCCTACACACACTTTATTCTTCACTTCTCCTCCGTTCCTCAACTTCTTCCTCCCTTCTCATTTTTCTCCACATCTCCACTCACTTTCTCTAGTTTAGCTCCTCTCACTTCCTTTAGTTACTCTCGCCTTAATTCTCTTTCCTAAGCCTCCCAATTTCTCCTACTTCCCCTCGCCACACTTCAATCTCTGCTTCCCCTCCGTTCCTCAACTTCTTCCTCCCTTCTCATTTTTCTCCACATCTCCTCTTACTTTCTCTAGTTCAGCTCCTCTGATTTCCTTTAGCTACTCTTGCCTTATTTTTCTTTCCTAAGCCTCATAAATTCTCCTACTTCCCCTCTTTACACTTTAATCTTCACTTCCCCTCCGTTCCTCAACTTCTTACTCACATACTTGTCCCTTCTCATTTTTCTCCACATCTCCTCTCACTTTTCTAGTTCAGCTCCTCTCACTTCTTTTAGTTACTTTTCCTTCATTTCTCTCCTTCATAAACCTCCTAAATTACCCTAATTCGCCTCCTCACACTTCAACCTTCACTTCCCCTCTGTTCCTCAACTTCTTCCTCATCTACTTCCTCTCTCATGTACTTCCTCCCTTCTCATTTGTCTCCATATTTTCTTTCACTTTCTCTAGTTCAGCTTCTCTCACTTCCTTTAGTTACTCTCCCCTCATTTCTCTTCCCTAAACCTCCTGAATTCCCCTTCTTTTCCTCCACACACTTCAGTCTTCGCTTCACCTACGTTCCTCAACTTCTTCCTCATCTACTTCCCCCTTCTCATTTCTCTCCACATCTCCTCTCACTTCCACCAGTTCAGCTCCTCTTACTTCCTCCAGTTGAGTTCCTCTTACTTTCTTCACTTACTCTCCCCTCATATCTCTTCCCTAAACCTCCTGAATTCATCTTCTTCTCCTCCACACACTTCAATCTTCGCTTCACCTCCGTTCCTCAACTTCTTCCTCATCTACTTCTCCCTTCTCATTTCTTTTCACATCTCTCACTTCCACCAGTTCATCTCCTCTCACTTCCTCCAGTTGAGGTCCTCTCACTTCCTTCACTTACTCTGCCCTCATCTCTCTTCCTTAAACCTCCTAAATTCCCATACTTCTCCAAATACTTTAATCTTCGTTACGTCTCTGTTCCTTGACTTCTTTCTCATCTACTTCCTCCTTATCATTTCTCTCCACATTTCCTCTTACTTCCACTAGTTCAACTCCTCTCACTTCCTTAACTTACTCTCCCCTCATTGCTCTTCCCTAAACCTCCTGAATTCCCCTACTTCCCGTCCACACTCTTCAATCTTCGCTTCTTATCTGTTCCTCAACTTCTTCCTCATCTACTTCCCCCTTTTCATTTTTTCCCACATTTTCTCTCACTTTCCTACTTTCCCCTCATTTCCCTGTCCTAAGCCTCCTAAATTCCCCTACTTCCCCTCCAAAAACTTCAAAGTTCGCTTCCTCTCCGTTCCTGAAGTCCTTCCTCATCTACTTCCCCCTTCTAATTTTGTTCCACATTTCTTCTCACTTCCTCTAGTTTCGCTTCTCTCACTTCCCCTACTTATTTTATTTATTAAAAATTTATATATTTTTTTTTAATTCAACTCTTTTGTCTAAAATTCATGTATTTTGAAAAATATCCAGTTTTCTTTTGCAGAAAATTAATTTTTTTCTGTACAAAACTAATTTTATTAACTGAAATTTTAAGTTTTCCATTTTTAATTGTAAATTTGTATTTTTTAGTTAAAAATCTAATAAATCACTTCGCAGTTGAAAATTCATGTTTTTTAAATTAAAATTCAACTGGTTAAAAATTTGTGTATTTTGTTACAAATCCATTTGTTTTTGTAGAAAATTAAATTTTTTAACTGAAATATAAATATTCCATTTTTGATTGTAAATTTTTTTTTCAGTTGAAACTTTAACAATTCATTTCACAGTTGAAAAATTTATATTTTTTAATTTGAAGTTCAACTCTTTAAAAATTCATGTATTTTCTTAAAAATCTATTTTTTTGTGTAGAAAATTAATCTTCCTTCTCGAAAAATTATACTTTTGGTTAACAATTTAAATAATTTGGTAAAAAAAAAAAAAAATTAACAGTTTTGTTGAAAATTTGTTGTTTTCTCTTAGTTAAACATTAATTTTTTTTCAATAAAATTTTAACTGTTCCATTTTTGATTGTAAATTTTTCTTCAGTTGAAAATTTAACAATTCATTTTACAATTAAAAATTTATTTATTTTTTTTAATTTAAAATTCGACTGTATGGAAATTCATTTATTTGTTTAAAAATGAGTTTTTTGTAGAAAATTAATCTCCTTGCTCAAAAATATATAGTTTTGGTTGAAAATTTCAATAATTTGATTAAAAAAAATTAACAGTTTTGTTGAAAATTAGTTTTTTTAGATTGAAATTATTTTTTACTGAAATTTTAACTATTTTATTTTTGATTTTTAATTTGTCTTTTTTAGTTAAAAATTTAACAATTTATTTTACTGTGAAAATTTTAAATTTTCCATTTAAAATTTTACTTTAACAATTTATTTTACAGCTCAAAATGTATATTTTTTAATTTAAAATTCAACTCTTTGAAAATTTATCTGCTTTTTGGAAAAATTATACTTTTGGTTGAAAAATGTTTGTTTTTTTTCAATTAAAAATTAATTTTTAACTGAAATTTTTACGATTCCATTTTTGATTTTAAATTTGTTTTTTTTTTAGTTGAAAATTTAACAATTCACTATACAGTTGAAAATTAATTTTTATTTAAAAAAATTTTTAATTCAACTGTTTAATTGAAAATTCATGTATTATGTTAAAAATACGTTTTTTGTAGAAAATTAATCTTCTTGCTCAAAAATGTATACTTTTGCTTGAAAATTTAAATAATTTTGTAAAATATTTTACAGTTTTGTTGAAAATTTGTTTTTTTAGTTGAAAATTAATTTTTTTAAACTGAAATTTTAACTATTCCATTTTTTATTTCAATCTTGTCTTTTTTAGTTGAAAATTAAGCAATTCGCTTTACAGTTGAAAATTTGTATTTTTTAATTAAAAATTTAACAGTTTGTTTGAAAATTAATTTTTTTTGTTAATAATGCGTTTTTTGTAGAACATTAATCTTTTCCTTAGAAAATTTATATTTTTGGTTAAAAATTCAAATAATTTGGTAAAAAAAATTAACAGTTTTGTTGAAAATTAATTTTTTAAACTGGAATTCAATCTATTCAATTTTAATTTATACTTTTTAATTTAAAATTCATCTGTTTGGTTGAAAATTTAAATAATTTGGTAAAAAATTACCAGTTTTGCTGAAATTTTGTTGTTTTTTCTTAGTTGATCATTAATTTTTTAACTGAAATTTTAACTAATCCATTTTTGATTGTAAATTTGTCTTTTTAAGTTGAAAATCTAATCAATCACTTTACAGTTGGAAATTAATATTTTTTAATTAAAAATTCAACTCTTTTATTGAAAATTCATGTATTTTGTTGAAAATGCTTTTTTTTGTAGAAAATTAATATTTTGCTGGAAAATTCAAATAACTTGGTAAAAAATTAACAGTTTTGCTGGAAATTTGTTTGTTTTTTCAATTAAAAATTGATTTTTAACTGAAATTTTTACGATTCCATTTTTTAATTAAAATTTTTTTTTTTAGTTGAATATTTAACAATTCACTTTACAGTTGAAAATTAATTTTTATTAAAAAAAATTTTTAATTCAACTGTTTGGTTGAAAATTCATGTATTTTGTTAAAAATACGTTTTTTGTGGAAAATTAATCTTCTTGCTCAAAAATGTATACTTTTGCTTAAAAGTTTAAATAATTTTGTAAAATATTTAATAGTTTTGTTGAAAATTTGTTTTTTTAGTTAAAAATTAATTTTTTCAAACTGAAATTTTAACTATTCCATTTTTCATTTTAATCTTATCTTTTTTAGTTGAAAATTCAGCAATTCGCTTTACAGTTGGAAATTTATATTTTTTAATTTAAAATTTAACTGTTTGTTTGAAAATTCATTATTTTTGTAAATAATGCGTTTCTTGCAGAAAAAAAATCTTTTTCTTCAAAAATTTATAATTTCGGTTAAAAATTTAGATAATTTGGTAAAAAAATTAACAGAATTTTTTTAAAAATTTTGCTTAGCTGAAAATTAATATTTTTTAACTGAAATTTCAACTGTTCCATTTTTTATTGTATATTTGTATTTTTTAGTTGAAAATGTAATAATTCACTTTACAGTTGAAAATTTATTTTTTTTAAATTTAAAATTCATTGTTTGGTTGAAAATTCATGTATTTTATTAAAAATGCGTTTTTATGTAGAAAATTAATTTTTTTAACTGAAATTTTAACTATTCCATTTTTTATTGTAAATTTGTCTTTTTGAGTTTAAAATTAAAAAATTCACTTTACAGTTGAAAATTTATATTTTTTAATTTAAAATTCAGCTGTTTGGTTAAAAATTCATGTATTTTTTTTTAAAAAGCGTCTTTTTTGTAAAATTTAATTTTCTTGCTAAAAAATTTATATTTTTGCTTGAAAATTCAAATAATTTGGTAAAAAAATTAACAATTATTTTGAAATTTTTTTTAGTTAAAAATGAATCTTTTTTTTCTAAAATTTTAACTGTCCCGTTTTTTAATGTAGATTTGTGTTTTTTAGTTAAAAGTTGTGCAATTCATTTTACAGTTGAAAATTTCTATATTTAATTTTAAATTCAACTCTTAAAAAATTTGTGTATTTTGTTGAAAATGCGTTTTTGTAGGAAATTAATCTTCTTTCAAAATTTATATTTTAAGATGAAAATATAAATAATTTGGTAAAAACATTAAGAGTTTTGTTGAAAAATAATTTTTTTAAACTGGAATTTAATCTATTCAATTTTTGATTGTAAATTTGTATTTTTTAGTTGAAATTTTATAATTCATTTTACAGTTGAAAATTTATATTTTTCAATTTAAAATTCATCTGTTTAGTTGAAAATTCATGTATTTGGTTAAAAATGCGTTTTTTGTAAAAAATAAACTTTCTTGCTCGAAAATTTATATTTTTGGTTTAATATTTAAACAATTTGGTCAAAAATGAACTGTTTTGTTGAAAATTAGTTTTTTTAGTTTATATTTTTTAGTTAAAAATTAACCAATTCATTTTGCAGTAAAAAATTTATATTCTTTAATTTAAAATTCAGCTGTTTGAAAATTCATGTATTTTGTTAAAAATCGTTTTTTTTCGTAGAAAATTAATATTCTGCTCGAAAATTCATATTTTTGGTTGAAAATTTAAATGATTTGTTTAAAAAATTAACAATTTTGTGGACAATTTTTTTTTTGGCTGCAAATTAATTTTTTGAACTGAAATTCTAACTATTACTTTTTTTATTGCAAATTTGACTTTTTCGGTTGAAAATTGAACCATTCATTTTGCAGTAGAAAATTTATATTCTTTAACTTAAAATTCAACTGTTAAAAAATGTATGTATTTTGTTAAAAATCTGTTGTTTTTTTTCGTATAAAATTTATATTCTGCTCGAAAATTTAAATTTTTGGTTAAATAATAATTTTTTTAACTGAAATTTCAACTATCACATTTTTATTGTAAATTGGACTTTTTTACTTGAAAATTTAAAAATTCATTTTGCAGTAGAAAATTTATATTCTTTTATTCAAAATTTAACTGTTTGAAAATTTATGTATTTTGTTAAAAATCCGTTTTTTTCGTAAAAAATGGATATTCTGCTCGAAAATTTATATTTATGGTAGAAAATGTAAATAATTTGATAGAAAAATTAATAATTTTGTGACAATTTTTTTTTGTCGAAAATTAATTTTTTTAACTAAAATTTTAACTATTTCATTTTTGATTGTAAATTTGACTTCTTTGGTTGGAAATTTAACAATTGACTTTGCAATTGTAAATTTATACTGTTTAATTAAAAATTTTGCTGATTGAAAATTCATGTGTATTGTTAATAATCCGTTTTTTGTAGAAAATGAATTCTTTCGCTCGAAAATTAATATTTTTGGTTGAAAATTTAAATAATTTGGTAAAAAAATCAACTATTTTGTTAAAAATTTTTTTTTTTTAGTTGAAAATTACTTTTTTTACTGAAATGTTAACTATTCTATTTTTGATTGTAAATTCATCTTTTTGGATGAAAATTCAACAATTTGGTTGAAAATGAATGTATTTCGGTTAAAATTGGTCTTTTTTGTAGAGAAATAATTTTCTTGCTTTAAAAATCGTCTTTAAAAACAAAAATATTAAAAAAAATAGTTTGAAAATACTTAGAAACTGGTCACTTTTTAAATAAAAATAACTCATGTTGAAAAAGTAAAAAATATCGTCTTTGGTATGAATTTTACATGCAACTGCTATTTTGACCATTTTTAATTTTTTGGGAAACTGGTAAAAAAAATTGGTAGGTGGAAATTATTCCATGTACGTTCTTTAAAAAGTGTTGAACTTTAATTTACGAAAAGTTAATAGCAAGTACTTCTTTTTTTCCATTTTTTCGCCAAAAAAGAGTAATTTTCAAACAAAAATGGAATAGTTACATTTCAATTAAAAAAATTAATTTTCGACCAAAAAAAAAAAAATTGGAACAAAATTGTTGTAAATTTAAGAACCAAAAAAAAAAGATTGTACAATTTTAGTTCCTTAAAATTAAGGAGTTCCCAATTTTAAAGAATAAAAAAAAATTATGCAATAAAAATGTTGTAATTTTGTTTTTTTGACAAAATTGGAAATTTCTTTAAAAATGTAAATCATCTTTGAGTTAATTATAATCAACATTCTCAACTTTCGCAGCTCATTAGTATTTTATAGCGAGTAATTCAATTAAAGATGTTATTATAAATAAAAATTTTTATAACAATAAAATGAGACGCCTCTAATCGAAAAGCAAATAAAAAATTCTCAATCAATCGCAATTATAAAAAAAATTCTTGCCGGATAACGAACTCTCTGAGGAGCGAAATAATAATTGTCAATGTGAATAAACTTTCGAGGTCAGTTTAAGCATATATACGAATTCCAAGCCGCGAAGGTAATAAAATATATACACCGTGGTCCAGAGGCGGATACTCGGAAAGTACAACCTCGAGGTGAATGAAGCTATCGTATACTATTATTGATCGAGGTTCTATTTGGAAGCTATAGATCGATTGATTTGCTAGACAAGAAATCGGAAGCAGTCACGAAGACCGACAAGTATCTATAAAAAATCGATTAAGTGCCGAGTCATTCCTGACGATCGGATGAGTCTACGATACCCGGTGTTATGGTTAAGACACATCTTGAATGTGACGGACGAAATTAGGCTAACTAGGCACCGTGCGCCTACAAAAAATGGTTTTTTAGCCTGTCAAAACTAACAACTTCTTCCTCATCTACTTCCTCCCCTCCTCATTTCTGTTCTCCCCGCACATCTCTCCTCACTTCCCTAAATTCTTCCTCATTTACTTCCACATTTCCTTATTTTCAAAATTTCCTGCACATCTCCTCTCACTTCCACAACCTCTTTCTTATCTATTTCCTTCTTTCCTTTTTCCAAAACTCTCCTCACATCTCCCCTTAATTTCCCAAGCTCTTCCTCATCTACTTCTTCGTCTCCTTATTTCCAATATCTTCCCTGACTTCTCCTTGACATCTCCGCTAACATCTCCTCTTACTTCCCCAACTTCTTCCTCATCTACTTCTACCTCTCCTTATTCACAAAACCTCCCCCACATCTTCCCTCACTTTTCCAACCTCTTCCTCATCTACTTCCTCCTCTTCTTATTTCCAAAACTGTCTTCACATCTGCTCACACTTCCCCAACCTCTTCCTTATTTACTTCCTCGTTTCCTCATTTCCAATATCTTCCCTGACATATCCTTGGCATCTCCCCTGACATCTCCTCTTACTTTCCCAACTTCTTTGTCATCCACTTCCACATTTCCAAAAATTTCCTCATATCTCTCTTCACTTCCCTAACCTGTTCCTCATCTACTTCCACATTTTCACATTTCCAAAACTTCCCGCACATCTCCCCTCACTTCCACAACCTCTTCCTCATCTACTTCCTCTTCTCCTTATTTCCAATACTTTCGTCACTTTCCCCCTCACAACTTCCTTTACTTTCCTAACCTCTTCCACATCTACTTCCTCGTCTTCTCATTTCCAATACTCCTTACGTATCTCTTCTCACATCTCCTCTTACTTCCCCAACCTCTTCCTCATCTACTTTCTCCTCTCCTCATTTCCAATATCTTCTCTGACATCTCCTTGACATCTTCCCTGACATCTCCTCTCACTTCCACAAATTTTTCCTCATTTACTTCTACCTCTCCTTATTCACAAAACTTCCCCTACATCTCCACTCACTTCACCAAACTCTTCCTCATCTACTTCCTCCTCTTTTTATTTCCAATACTGTCCTCACATCTCCTCACATCTTCCCTGACATCTTGACATCTACTCTGACATCTCCTTTCACTTTCCCAACTTCTTTCTTATCCACTTCGACATTTCCAAAACTTTTCTCATATCTCTTTTTACTTCCCCAACCTGTTCCACATCTACTTCCACATTTTCACATTTCCAAAACTTGCCGCACATCTGTCTTTACTTCCCTAACCTCTTCCTTATCTACTTCCTCCTCTCCTTATTTTCAATACTCCTTACGTACCCCCCATTACATCTCCTCTGACTTTATCAACTTCTTTCTCTTCTACTTCCACCTTTTCTTATTTCCAAAACTTCGTCCATATCTCCTGTCACTTCCTTAACCTCTTCCTCATCTTCTTTCTTGTCTCCTCATTACCAATACTCTCCTTACACCTCCCCTCACTTTCCCAACGTCTTTCTCATCTACTTCCTCCTTTCCTCATTTACAATACCCTCCTCACATCTTTATACCGCTTCACATCTTTCCTCACCTCTCCAACTTCTTCCTACTCTACTAACTCCTCTCATAATTTTGTCATTTTTGATACTACCCCCACATCTGCCCTCTCTTGCCTAACTTCTTTCTTATCTACTTTCACCTCTCTTTATGTCCGAAACTTCCCGCACATCTCCCCTTAATTCTCTAACCACTTTTTTATCAACTTTCTCCTTTGCTCATTTTCAATACTCTCTTCACACCTTCCTTTACATCTCCCCTCACTTACCTAACTTCTTACTCATCTACTTCCTCGTCTTCCTATTTCCAATACTCTGCTCACATCTAGCCTCACATCTCCCTTCACTTTCCTGAATTTTTCTTGATCTACTTCCTCTTTTCCTCATCTTTTCATTTTTATACTACCCCTACATCTTCCCTCACTGCCTCAACTTTTTCCTTATATACTTCCTCATCTCTTTATTTCAAATACTCCCCATATATCTCTTTTTACTTCCCCAAATTCTTCCTTATCTACTTCGACCTTTAATCATTTCCAAAACTTCCCCCAAATATCTCCTTACTTCTTTAACTTTTTTCTCATATATTTCCTCCTGTGCTCCTCTCCTCATTCTCCATACTCCCTAATATCTCCTCTAACATCTTGCCTTATTTCCCCAATATTTTTCTCATATACTACCTGCCCTTCCCATTTCCAATACTCCCTCCGAATCTTCCCTTACTTCCTCAACTTCACCCTTATATACTTTCTTCTCTACTCATTTCCTATACTCTCCCTACATCTCCTCTAATGTCTTCCCTACTTCCCCAACTTCTTTCTCATCTAACTTCTGCTTGCCTCATTTCCAGTACTCTTCCAACATCTTCTCTCACTTCGCCAACTGCTTTATCATATGCTTCCTCCACCTTGTATTTCTAATAATACCTCCACATCTCCCCTTACTTTCCTAAATTCTTCTTCATCTACTTTCTCCTTTCCTCATTTCCAATACTTCCCCCACATCTCTCTTTACTTCGCCAACTTTTTCCGCATCTACTTCAATTTTTTTCATTTCTAAAACTTCCCTTACATCTAACCACACTTCCTAACTTCTTCCTCATCTACTTCTTCCTGTTCTCATCTCCTCATTTTTAATGCTACCGCCACATCTTCCCTTACTTTCCTACCATCTTCCTCATTTACTTACTCCTCTCCGTATTTTCAATACACCCCCTACATCTTCCCTTTCTTCCTCATCTTCCACATCTACTTCTTCCAAACCTTATTTCCAATACTTCCCTCAAATCTTCCCTTACTTCCCTAGCTTCTTTCTTATTTGCTCTCACCTCTCTTTAGTTCCAATACTTTCCTTACATTTTCTCTCACTTTCCTTACGTCCTTCGTATCTACTTCTTCTTTCCTTATCTCCTCATTATTAATACTACCTTTACTCATCTGCTCACTTTCTCCACTTGTTTCTCATTTACATCTTTCACATCTACTTCGTCCTTATCTGATTTCTTTTCATCTACTTCCTCTTCTCCTTATTTACAATACCCTTTCCTCCAATTCTACCTCACGTATCCAACATCTTTCTCATATACTTTCTCCTCTTCTCCTTTTCTCATTTGCAACACTCCAATCACATCTTTTCTAATTTTCCAAACTTCTTCCTTATTTACGTTCTCCTATCCTCCAGTCTGCCTCTCCTCCTCTACTCTTCTCCTTATTTTTAATACTCCTCCCACTTCTTCCCTCAATTTCCAAACTTATGCCTTATCTACTTCCTCCTCTCTTCATGTCCTTATTTCCAATACTGCCCCTATATCTCCCCTTACTTCCCCGACTGCACTTATTTCCCCTCCATTACCCTAGTTTCCCTTCATTCACCCTTCCCTTATTCTCTCCACTTCTCATATATCTCCTCTCCTCGTTTACACTCGCTTACCCTAGTTCACACCTTTCGTTTTCTCTACTCTTATTCTCCTCTTTTTCCCTCATTTCCCCTAACTCTTCTCTTATTTCCTCAACTCTTCCTTCCTTTACCTACTCTTTATTTCTCTAATCCCTTTCCCTTAATTTCCCTTTTGTTCAGCTACTCCTTCTTTCATCATATAACCTCTATTCCCTTAATTCTCTTCCCTTAATTTTTCATTATTTCTCCAACTTCTCCCCATTTTCAATCACTTATCCGTCCCGCATTTCCCTTCGTCACCTCTATTTCCTCGCCTATCACGTATCCTACTTCCTGTCCCCTCATTTATCATCATTTTCCCTACATCCTCTATCATAATTAACCTTCATTTCCCCTGCTTTAATACCCTTATTTCCCTTACTTCTCCAACCCTCAATTCATCTACTTTCTTATCCGTGTTTTGCCCTCACATCCCTTAGTTTTTTTCTTATACTCTTCCTTTATTCCATCTACTTCTCCTATATCTCTCTCATTGTTTCCTCTCACTTTCCCTTAGTTCTCTTCTATCGTTTTCCCTACTTCACTTTACTTGACCAACTTTTTCCTTATCTATTTCCTTCTCTCCTTATTTCCAATATCCTACCCACATATCTTCCTACTTTCCCTTTTTGCCTAATTTCCCTTCGACACTCCTACTTTCCTCTTTTAACCCTCTTCTTATTTCTCCCACTTTTCCTACGTTTCCTCTTCTCGTTTGCCCTCACTTCTCCTAGTTAACTTCTCTCGTTTCTCTTACTTTACCTCCCCTTACTTCCCCTTGTTTTCCCTACTTCTCCTCCGTTCACTCCCCCTACTTCCTTTACTTTACCTACCTTCTATTCCTCGAACCCCTCTCCCATAATTTTTCCTTACTTCTCCTATTCCTCTCTTCCTTACCTACTCTCTATTTTCCTAATACCCTTTACCTAATCTTTTCTTTCTTCCTCAACTTTCCCCTGTTTGCCATCACTTCTCCCGCCCTCATTTCCCCTCATATCCCCTTCTTCTCCTCTCACGTATTCTACTTCCTATTCCCTCATTTATCTTGATTTTTCGTACACCCCCTCCCCTAATTTATCCGAATTTTCTCTGCTTTCCCTACCGCAATTTCCCTTACATTTCTCCCCTCAATTCGTCTATTTTCTCATTTCTAATTTTCCCCTATTTCACCTCATTTCCTATCAATTTACCTACTTTTGCTCCCCTCATTTTTTTAATGAGGGTACATTTAAACGGTACACTTCGTACCCTTATTTAAATCAATGAGTGCAGGTATTATATTAAATTTAATTTGACAAGATTTTTAGTTTTCATTTGAAAACATTACAAAAGATCAGTTTTCAATCAAAAAATAAAAATACATTTTTCACATAATAGTTTGACTTCTGACAAGTTTTCAACAAAATAAATGAATTTTGAACCAAAATAATGAATTTTCTATTATGAAAAATGAATGTTTACCAAAAAAATAACTACTTAAATTTTTAGTTAAAAAAAAACCAATTTTTAACCAAAAAAAACGAATTAAAAAAAATAGTAACCAAAGAAATGAATTTTTAATTAAAAATATGACTCTTAAGAAAAAGAAATTTTTATCCAAAAAGAATAATTGTCTACCAAAAAGATACATTTTCAGGAAAAAAAAGAAAAGGATTTTCAAAAAAATAGTTTCATTTTTCACTAAAACAATGAATTTTTAATTATAACAAATAAATTACCAAAGAAAGGACCAGTTACATTTTGAGATAAGAAAGTCAATTTTTAACAAAAAAAAAAGTTTTAACAAAGTAGTTAAATTTTCAAACAAAGAAGTAAAATTTTAGTTAAAAATATAAATCTCGAACGAAAAAAAAGAATTTTCAACTAATTACTTAATTTTTCAAGCAAAAAAACGAATTATCAATTGCAATGTGGAATCTTGATTAGAAAAGGGAGTTTCAACCAAATAATTTAATTTTCAACCTAATAGTTTAATTTCCACTTGACAAAAGTCAATATTCAACAAAAAATAAAATAGCTGAATTTTAAGTTCAGAAAATTTATTTTCAGCCAAAAGAAAAACGAATTTTCAAAAAAAAAAAAAAAGAATTTGAACAAAAAAGGAATTATTGAAACAAATTATATCAATTTTTAAAAAAAGTACTTCAACCTTCAACCAAGTAGTTGAATTTTTAATCAAAACGATGAATTCTCAATAAAGAAGATTAGGTTTTTAATCTAGAAGATAAATTTTTCATCAAGAAAATTAATTTTCTGCGATTGTTGGATTTTCAACCAAAAAAGACGAATTTTCAGGACAATAATTGAATTTCCAACAAAAACAGATTAATTTTTAAACGAGTTATAGTTTTTATTAAATACTCTTTTATTATATTTTGTTTAGAACATAAAGTTAATTTTCCTTTACACACCTTTTTCGCAATATTTAATTTTTATTAAGATTTCCTTGCATCGTATTAACACCATTTTATTTTATGTTTCAGGTGAGTTTACTATCCATGAATGTGTTGTGATGCGTAGAAGTTTGGAGTAAGTACAACAAGTTGAGTAAACCAAAAAGTTCCCATAACTTCACTCCTCTGCTCCTCTACTCCTTTACTTTCTCTTCCCCTACTCCTCTCTTTTCTCCTCTACTTTCTCCTCCCCTACTCCTTTCTTTTCTCTTCTACTCTCTCTTTTTCTACTTCTGTCTTTTCTCCTATACTTTCTTCTCATCTACTCCTCCCTTTTCTCCCCTACTTTCTTCTCCACTACTACTCTCTTTTTTCTCTACTTTCTCCTCTCCTACTCCTCTTTTTTCTTCTTTATTTCCCTACTTTACCTCCCCTCACCTCACCCTTCTATTCCTCTTCCTTTCCGAACTTCTTCCTTCTCTACATCCTCTCTCCTCACTTCCTTGGATAACACTCCCCTTATCCTATCTCCTTTTCCAAGACATCACTTTCCCTTCCCTGCTCACCCACACTACCTTACTAGCCCTCCTTTCTCTTTCCTCTCTACTATCCTTCAGTTCCAATCATTCCCTGTACTTCCCCTGCTTGGTTTCCCCTCACTTCCTCTACTTACACTCACCTCATTTCCCCTCAATCCTTCTTTTTTCCCTTCTCTCATTCCCCCTCATTCCTCCTTATTCCCCCTAAAACCCCTTATTTCCTCTCACTTCTTTTCACTGCCTTCTTATTTTCCCTTTTCCCCTACTCTTCTCCCCTCATTTACTTTCACTTCTTACACTCACATCCCCTCTCCTTATTCTCCCTCATTTTCCCTCACTTCCTCTACTCACCCACTTAATTTCCCCTAAACAATTTTTTAACAATATAGTTAAAATTTCAACCAAGAAAGATCTTTCATTAAAAAAAATTAAATCAAATTGTTGGCGATTCAAGACAAAAAAAAAACCATATAATTTTTTAAACAAACTTAATTAACAAATGGATTATATGCTATATTTAAGTATTTAAAATTTGTGCTTTTAATATAGTCAACTGTTAATGACAAATTTCAAAACTTTTATCTAAATATTTTGATAACAATCATCTATTGTTATTGCTATCAACAAATATAATATTTAAGAAGTTAATTTTTATTCATTATTGTTATTATTAAATGAGATGCATTTAATAAAAGCTAAATTATTTCTGCAGAAAGTGGGTAAATATTCTCGATAACGCCCACAATTCTCTCACCAATCGCAATTTCGTAAGTCCTTGGCAATAAAAATGCAAATGTTTCGCAGGCAGAGCAATCATTCATTTATTTAAAAATTTAAAATGCACATATAATTTCTGATTCGAAAGTAAAGACAATTTTTGAAATATTGAAAAATATCAGTGGCAACCAGAGGTCAAATTTTTTAATTTTCTCTTCTTTGAAATAACAAAAAAATAATTATTTAATTTATTGTACCGTTTTAATTCAGGACATCAAAAATAAAATAATTTCTGATTAAAGCTGTATAATTAGAAAAATTTTAATTAGCATCATTTGCAATTAAACAATTTCTAATTTCTTGAATCTGTATTCAAAGATTTAATTTCTTAAAATTATAAAAATGAATTATTTATTCTAAAATAATTTCTCTTTTTTTTCTTCTCATTTTCTAATTAAATTAATAGATCCCGAAAAGAAAAGCAAACTAATTTTTATTAAAAGTTAATTTTTTTATGTTAAAAATTTGACTATTTAGTTGAAAATTTAATTGTTTTGTTGATAATTGATCTTTCTTATTTTAAAATTAACTTATTTGTTTGAAATTTAACTGTCTCGGAAAAAATTTATCTCTTTGTTAAACGAATCAAATATTTGATTAAAAATTCATCTGATTTGGTGAAATTTATTTTTTTTTTTATTGAAAGTTCGACTATTTGGGTGAAAATTCATCTTTTTTTGTTGAAAATAATGCATTTTTTTGAAAATTTTTAGTCAAAAGTTTAATCTCTTTTTTATTTAAAATTTGACCATTCAATTGCTAATTCGTTTATTTTATTTGAAAGTTACGGTTTTGTTAACAAATAAATGAATTTAACGAACAAGGTCAATTTTCTATACAAGGAGATAGAAAATTTTTGCAAAAAAAAAAACAAATTTTCAAAAAAATGGATTAATTTTCGATTAAATAGTTTCATTTTCTACCAAAAAAGTAGAATTTTTAACCAAAAACATAAATGTTCAACTAAACAGCAGAATTTTATCTTTAATAAAAACAAACAAATTACAAAATAAGAGTTTAACATTTAACCAAATCGTTGCATTTTCAACCAAAAAGTGTATTTTTTGACCAAGAAGATTAATTTTGTACAAAAAATTATGAAATATTAATAAAATAAATAAATTTTCGAATTAGGCACTTGAATTTTTATTTGAAAAAAATTAATTTTCAAACAAATAGTAGAATTTTTAACTGGATATGGAATAGTTGCATTTTCAGTGAAGAAAATTAGTTTTTACCCAAATAAAAAAAAACGATTTTTCTGCAAAATAGTTGAATTTCTAGCCAAAGATATAAAATTTTAAGAAAAGAGTTCAACATTTAACCAATTAGTTAAATTTTTGTCCAAACAAGGTAAATAAACAAAATAATAAAAATAGAAATAAAATAATAGAAAATATTTTTAAAAAAAACTTTAAACGATTTTTGTGAACTTGTTATGGTATGTTACTTGATGGTATAGCTACCTTATTAGCTGGGACAACCATTTGATTAGTTGCTGGTACTAATTGAATAGTTACTGCAACTAATGAAATTGTTGTACCAACTAATGAAATAGCAGTACTATACCTTACTCACTAAATAATTAATTTTTCAGAGATAAAGTTCATTTTGATTTTAAAAAGTATATCTGAAAATGAATAAGAATTGTGTGTTCTGTATTCCTAAATAAATCAAGATATTTTTCAGTCATTCTGTGTCTGATAATATTTTCTTTATTATCTTTAAAAATTTAATGTAATTTTTTATTGATTTTTTTCGCAGTTCGACACTAGAAACAAATGATTAGTTGATACAACTATTTATTTTGTAAAATATAACACTACTACTTTATTAGTTGGACAACCATTTAATTAGTTGCTGTTGCTAATTGAATAGTAACTGCAACTCATGAAATTGTTGTAGTAACTGGTAAAATAGTAGGATCAACTAATGAAATAGCAATACCATATTTTACTAAATAAATAATTGGCCTAACCTATCATTCTTTTAAGTGTAGAATTTCAAAAAAAGTCTACAAAAACTCGCATCAAATTTTTAAAGGTAACGAAAAAAAGCGGTATCACTCAATTACTGAAATGATAAATGTATTTGTTTCAAAATATATAGCACATAATTCTTATCAATTTTTGAATATTCTTTGTACAATCAAAATAAACTTCACACTGAAAGCCATTTTTAGTTGGGCCAACTATTAAGTTAGTAAAATATGAAACTGCTACTTTATGAGATGGGACAACCATTCATTTGGTTGCTCGTACTAAATGAATAGTTACCGCAACTAATGAAATTGTCGTACCAACTACAGAAATAGCAGTACTATACCTTACTCACTAAATAATTAATTTTTTAGTGATAAAGTTTATTTTGATTTCGAAAAGTATATCTGAAAATGAATAAGAATTGTGTGTTCTGTATTTTTAAATAAATCAAGATATTATTTCAGTCATTTAGTGTCTAATACGGTTGTAATATTGTCTTTGAAAATTTAATGTGATTTTATATTGACTTTTTTTGCAGTTCCACACTGGAAAAAAATGATTAGTTGGGACAACTATTTATTTTGTAAGATATGCTACTGCTACTTTATCAGTTGGGACAACCATTTAATTAGTTGCTGTTTCTAATTAAATAGTAACTGCAACTCATAAAATTGTTGTAGTAACTGATAAAATAGTAATTTCAACTAATGAAATAGCAATATTATATTTTACTAAATAAATAATTCGCCTAACTTATAATTTTTTTAAGTGTAGAATTTCGAAAAAAAGTTTACAAAAACTCGCATCAAATTTTCAAAGATAACGAAAAGAAGCGGTACAACTCAATTTTTAAAATAATAAATATATTTGTTTAAAAATATATAGCACATAATTCTCATCAATTTTCAAATATTCTTTGTACAATCAAAATAAACTTGACACTGAAAACCATTTTTAGTTGGGCCAACTACTAAGTTAGTGAAATATGAAATTGCTACTTTATTAGATGAAACAACCAGTCAATTGGTTGCTCGTACTAAATGAATAGGAACTGCAACTAATGAAATTGTTGTGAGAACTAATAAAAGAGCCGTACTATATCTTACAAACTAAATGATTGGGCCAACTAACATTTTTTTCAGAAATGAAGATTATTTTGGTTTTGCAAAGAATATGTAAAAACCAATGAGAATCAGGTATTCTAAATTCTTAAACAAATAATGTTATTATTTTAGTGATACCGCTTTTTTTCATTATCTTCAAAAATTTGATGCGACTTTTTAAAAACTTTTTTTTTAATTTTACACTGAAAAAAACGATTAGTTGGTCCAACTATTTAGTTTGTAAAATATGGTACCACTATTTTATTGGTTTAGGCCATCATTTTATTAGTTGCTGGTACTAATTGGATAGTAACTTCAACTAATAAAAGAGCGGTAGCGACTAATATTTGATTAGTTGCTGGTACTAATTGAATAGTAACTGCAACTAAGGAAATTGTTGAGCCAACTAATGAAATAGCAGTATCATCCAATAATTGTTTAGTTGCTGTTACTAAGTGAAAAGTTACTGCAACTAATAAAATTGCTGTGCCAACTAATGAAATAGCGCCATCAACTAATAAAATAGCAGTGCTATATCTTACAAACTAAATAATTGGCTCAAAATACCATTCTTGTTAGTGTGGAATTTCGAAAGAAGGCTATAAAAAGTCGCATAAAATTTTTAAAGATAATGAAAAAAACAGTATCATTCAATGATTAAAATAATAAATTTTTTTTTTTTAGGGATATAGAACACATAATTCTTACTTATTTTCACATATTCTTTGTAAAATTAAAATAAACCTAAAACTAAAAACAATGTTTAGCTGGGTCAACTATACAGTTTGTAGGATATGGTACTGCTACTTTATTAGTTGAGACAACCATTTGATTAGTTGCTGCTGCTAATTAAAAACAAACAGCAACTAAGAAAGCTGTGCCAACTGATAACATTAAAGTACCATATCTTACAAACTAAAGTTTAAATAGTTGCCTCAACTAACTATTTTTTCAGAGTGGAATCGAATATTTGATCATATACGGAATAAAGACGGGAGGAGGTCTAAAGTCATTATAGTCGAAATTCACGTTTACGCAACGCCTAAATTAATGGTAATCGTACGGCACATAATTGCGTATGTGTTCATAGAGCCACATTTGCTTTGATTACGCATACTCGACGTTCAATATACTCAAATCAGTAAATTCACATTTACTCTATCTTCCGGCATGTAACTATAAAAGAACAAGACTACTACACGATCGCACCAACTTCAATATTAATTTTTGGTATTTACCCAATTTTCGCATAGCTATTTCTTTGCCAAAAGTTTTTGACCACTTAAATTCTTGCTGAAATTAGATTCTGAAAGAATGTTAATATTCACATAATTTTTCCTTAATATATTTTTTAAAATTTTAACTTCCATTTCTGAAATTTCAATTCAATAATAAGAACAAAGTTCACAACATAAAAAGCATTCAAAAATTCTTTTTATTAAAACATTCAAATTATTTTTACTCTGTAAACATTTCTACTCATTACACATTTTTACTTTGTACACAAATTTGATTTATTAATAACCTTTGAAACTAATTTTTGAAAAAGTTGAAATATTTGAATATAATTTTGAACATGAAATTAGGATATTTATTTCAAAACAGCACAACATTAATATCAATCGATAATTATAACAAAGTTTCCGACATA
>JAUELO010000097.1:3714964-3730681 GCA_032357855.1 Amphibolips quercusostensackenii
ATATTTATTTACATAAAATTGAACTGAAAATTAATTTTTGTACTAAATTGATACAAATTAAAACGAAAGCTTTATGTAATTTAATTTTTTTTAAACAATTAATAAGCTGATGATTAATTATAAGTTCATAAAACAGGAAGCTTTAAACAGTAGTTTTCATAAAAAATTTTTGATAATTTTTGCTTTATATTTCTTTAAAATTTGAACTTTTATTTTTGGAAATTCGCTTTATTAATAACCTTTTAATCTTATTCGTGAAAATGTAAGTTTTAATAGAATCAATTGATAATTAATTTATCACTCCACAACATGAAAAGTATTAAACAATTATTTTCATTGAAGAATTCAAAAAATGTTTACAATATTTTTGTTTTATTTTAAATTCTATTTTGTGTACGTTTATTTTATTAATAACCCTCAAAACTAATTTTAAAAAATTAAAGCATATGTACATATATACGAACTATTCAGTTCACAACATAAATATCAATTACCTAAAACATTCAAATAATTTTTACTTTATATTTTTTTTTAATTTGTCTTATGAGAGATTCAATATTTATGTAATTTAATATTGTTAAAAAATCATATAATAATTAATTAATCTGTTCACAACATAAAAAGCATTAAACTATAATTTTTATTCAAACATTTAAATTATTTTCACTTTACATTTTTTTTTAAATTGTCACTTTTATTTCTGAAAATTTAATTTATTGATAACCTCTTATACTAATTTTTGAAAAAATTTAAACATATGTACATATAATTTTGAAAATTGAATTCTGATACTCGTTTCACAACATTACAAGCATTTCAAAAAAAGTATATAATTGCAACAAAGGTATTTTCAATAGAAAAATAAACTTTTATTGTACAAATAATAGCCAATATTTAATTACATAATCTTGTAGTAAATAATTTATTTAAGTCACCTAATTACCAACAATTAAAATTGATTCATTAATGAAACTTTTATTTATATTAACAAATTTTAATAGTTTTTACTTAATATTTATTTGAAAATTTAACTATTCCATTTCTAGTTGAAAATTATTTTTTTTTGGTTTTAAATTCAACTGTTTGTTTGAAAAGTAATCTTTTTTAGTTTACGATTTGAGAAATTGGTTAAAAATTGATTTGTTTTTTTAAAAATTCATCATTTTTTGCTAAAAATGTAATTGTTTTTGTTAAATTTTTGTTATCTAAAAATGTAGTTATTCTATACTTTATTGCAAATATTTATTCTATAAGTTGAAAAATAAACTATTTCTTAAAAAATTTATTTATTTTGTTGAAAATCCATCTATTTAGGTAGAAAATTAATTATGCTTGTTAAAAATTCATAATTTTGTTTCAAGATTTAACTATTTTATTAAAAATACTTTTTTTTCGTTTAATTCAACTAATTGAAAATTCGCTTTTCCGTTCTTGAAAATTCCTAGTTAAAAATTTTTCTTTTCCGGCTTAAAAACTAAAAAAATCTTTTTTGATTGAAAATTTAATTTGTTTGTTGAAAGTTCTTCATTTGGTTTAAAAATTAATTTTTTTTTAGGAATTTTATTTTTGACTAAACATGTAACTGTTCGATTTTTTAAAAATTAAAATCTTTTTTGCTAATATCAACCTTTATATTTTTTGTTGATTCATCTTTCTTGGTTGGAAATTTTATTATTTTGTTGAAATTGCAGAAATTTTGTGTGAAATTCGTTTTTAAAAATAAAAAACTCATTTTTTTTGGACGGAAAATTGACGAATTATAAAACATCCGAACCAGAAAATTCCGGAATTTTAACAATTAAAAAAATGGTTTTTTATTAATATTATTGATTCAAAATAAAACAATCAAATATTTTTGTTAAATAATTTTTTTTTAATGTTTAAAGTTCTTTTATTTTTTTTTAATTCAAAATAACAGTTGTTATAAAAAAATTTCTAGCTGAAAAATTTTGTTCAAAAATATTTATAGTCTTTTAATAAATTACAAAAAATGTTCTCAAAAATGAAATTTTTATTTAAAAAATATATATATAAAGAAACTTCGAGGTTAATCATTGCTGAATTAAATTCTGTCTTTGAGAAAAATATTTGATTATTGTATTTTCATTTGATAAATAATATTGATTAGAAACCATTTTTCAAATTGTTTAAATTTGGGAATTGTCTAGTTCGGATATTTTATAATTCGGAAATTTTATAGGACAGCTGAAAAATCTTAAAAAAGAAAATATTTGTAATAGAAAATTCCTAAAATTATAAAATTATAAAATAAATTATAAATTAACTACAGAATTGAAAAAAACAAGGTTAACTTTCAACGAAGTAGTTAAATTTTCAGCTAAATAAGATAAATTTTTAACTAAATATATAAATTTTTATCTAAAAAATTACTTTTTAACAAATTAGTTCAACTTTTGATCAGGTAGCGGAATTTCCCACAACAAAAAACAACTTTTGAACCAAATAGTATCATTTTCAACAAAATAATAATAATTTTGATTAAATACTAGAATTTTAAGCAAAAAATGAAAAAATCAAAAATTTCGATAAAAAAATGTTAAATTAAAAAAAAAGTTAATTTTCTACCAAAAAGGTACGTTTGCATAAAAATATTTCAATTTTTAACTAAATAGTTAAATATGAACAAAATTTTTTTTATAGAAAAAAGTTAATTTTCAACCGAATAGTTCAATTTTCTATAAAACTGATGCATTGTCAAGTAGAAAATATCAATTTTCAGCAAAAAATATCAATTTTCAACTAAAAATGGAATATTTACATTATTAGTAAAAAAATAATTTCTCAACAAAAAACAAAAAGAATTTTCAACAAAAAAATATAGTTTTAACCAAAAAGAGGAATTTTTAACTAAAATGATGAATATTAAAAAAAATGAATTTTCAACAAGAGTTCAACCCAATAGATGATTTTTCAACTCAGAAGATTAATTTTATAAAAATGGAAGTAAAATTTTCAACCAAAGAGGTGAATCTTCGACCGAAAAACTGTTCAATTAAATACTAGAATTTTTAACAACAACAAAAATCAAAATTTCGACATACTGTAGTTTTTATTGCCCCCCCCCCCCTTCTCATAGACGACCCTTAAGATCGCTGAGAAAAAAAGAGTTTTCTTCACTTTTTATTTTTATTGTCAGCTGGATAATGAACATAAATCATCTGGGACGCATGTTAAGTGTGATTCTAAATTCGTTCTATTAGAAGAGAACAATTCGACCTACTTCCGAAAATGAGGCACGGGTGTGATGCAATGCAAGCGTGGAAGAAAACAGGTGCACGTTAAGTACTAAGAAGAGTGAGGAGTGCGGAGTGTTAAGTGCGTGGAGAGGAGTGCGAGGTGAGGAGTGCGGGGTAGGGAGTGCGAGTTGTGGAGTGCGAGGTGAGGAGTGCAGGGTAAAGATAGGAAATGAGGAAAAACAAGTAGAGAGTGTAAAGGAAACGAAGAAAGACAAGGAAAGTAGAAAAAAGAGTAGGGTACATGATAGAGGAGGATAAGACGAATAGTGAGTACTTTCCAAAAATAACGACGGAAACACGTAATCCTGAGCTCAATAATTAAGAAGGGTGCAAAAGTGTATGCACACCTGTCATCCCATAAAACATTCATTACCTACGAAAGTACTGTGCAATCCGACAAGAAGCAGATCCCAATTTTTTTTTTAACTTACACATACACAATTTGCAAACACCTGCTTTTATTTTTTTTTTATATCAAATTAAATCCTTTTTTTGGTTGAATTATAAATTATTACATGTTTCGTTGAGAATCTGTCTCTTTTTAGTTTACATAACAACTACTCGATTCAAAGTTAAACTACTTTTAAAAAAATTAAATTTCTCTTTTTGTTTCGTAATTCCTTTTTTTGAGTTAAGAATTAAACTGTTTTGTAGAAAAGACGTCTTTTGGTCTTGAAAATTCAACAATTTGTTTAAATATTAATTTTTGTTGAAAATTTTGCATTTTTTGTTGAAAACTCAACTTCTTGGTTGAAAGTTAAACTTCTTTGTTTAAAATTGATTTTTTGTTGTTGAAGATTTATGTTTTCAGTTAAAAATTTTACTTTTTAATTGAAAATTTACTTTTACTGTTTAAAAATTAATATTTTATCTGGTAGGAAATTTATCTGCTTGGTTAAGGATTCAACTATTTTGTTACAAATTGTGTTTTTTGGTTGTATTCTTCTAAGAAATTTGTTTTTTTTTTAAATTAATTTTTTGAGTTGGAAATTTCACGATTTTATTTTTGGTTCAAGAAATATTTTTAATAGTTGAAAATTCAAATTTTTGGTTGAAAATTGAACTAAGATTCATTTTTTCTAGTTAGAGATTTATAATTTTATTTTAATATTTATCAATTTGATTCAAAATTTAAATATTTTGTTACAAGTTATTTTTTTCGAATTAATTGTTTTTAGCTATTCCACTTTTAGTTCAAAATGTATCCTTTTCATTAAAAATTGATTTTTTTAGTTGAGAATTCCACTTCTCAATTAAAAATTGATCTATGTTATTGAAAATTTATTTTTGTTTATTTTGACATTCATAATTTCAACAAGAAAAATGAATTTTCAACTAAAAAAATCAATTTTGAATGAAAATGATCCATTTTAAACCACAAGTGAAATAGTTAAAAAAAAATTAATTCTTAAGAAAAAAAATAATTTTCAACAAAATAGTTAAATTTGGAATCAAAGTGATAAATTTAAAAATAAAATTATGAATCTCTAACAAGAAAAAATGAATTTTTTCTAAAATAGTCCAATTTTCAACAAAAAAGTTGAATTTAGAAGTAGAAAATATATTTTTTGAACAAAAAAAGAAATCCTCAAATTTCTGGCTCAAAAAATTAATGTAAACAAAATTTTTTACCAGAAGAATTTAACCGAAAGACACAATAATAAATCTTTAAATAAAAAAAATAATTTTTAATTGAAAGGATTAATTTTGCACCAAAAGTAAATAAGATCAAAAGATTAATTTACAACAGCAACAGCAAAAAACTGATTTTCAAAAATATAGTTAAATTTTGTATCAAATAAAATTATGAATCTCCAAATAGAAAAATGGATTTTTAATAAACGAGTTCAATTTTCAATAAAAAGTTGAATTTTCAACTAGAAAATATATTTTTTGAACCCAAAATGGAATCATCAAATTTTCGGTTTAAAAAATTAATTTTTAACAACAAAAAATTTTTAACTAGAAGAGATCAATTTTCAATCAAAAGGACTAATTTTAAACCAAAAATAGAGTAGTTAATAAAAATTAATACGTAACCAAAAAAAAAATAAATTTTTAACAATATTATTACATTTTGAATCAAATTGTTGAATTTTTAAACAAAATAATGAATCTTCAAACAAAAAAATTAATTTTTATTAACAATTTTTTTTGCATCAATTTGATTTTGAATAAAATAGTTGAATTTTAAATAAAATAATGCATCTCTAAAAAAATGATTTTTTTTTAAAACAGTTCAATTTTTATCCAAAATGTTGAAATTTTTAAATAGAAAAGATTAATTTTCAATTGAAAGAATCAATTTTAAACCAAAAGTCGAATAGATGAAAATACATTAATTTACAGCAACAAAAAATAATTAATTTAAACCAATAAAGTTACATTTTTAATCAAATAGTTAAATTTTTAAACAAAATTATGAATGTCTAAACAAACTAAAATAATTTTTCAATAATATCTTTCAATTTTCAACTGAAGAGTGGAATTTCTAGCTAGAAAAAATATTTTTTTTTAACCAAAAATTAAATCGTTAAACTTTCAGTGTAAAAAATTACTTTCAAAAAAAAAAAAAATGAATTTGCAACTGAAAAAATCAATTTTTAATGAAAATGATCCATTTTGAACCAAAAGTGGAATAGTTAAAAAAAATTAATTCGCAAAAAAAATAATTTTTAACAAAATAGATAAATTTTCAGTCAAATTGATAAATTTTGAAATAAAATTTTAAATCTCTGACCAGAAAAATAAATTTTCCCTAGAATAGTTAAATTTGCAACCAAAAAGTTAAATTTTTAACTAGAACAAATATTTGTTGAACCAAAAATAAAATCTCCAAATTTTTGTTTGAGAAATTAAATAAAAAAAAAGAATTTCCAACTAGGAAGAATCAATATTTATTTAAAAGGAATTTTTTGTAACCAAAAATGCAATAGTTAATAAAAATTAATTTGTAACAAAAAAAAATTAATTTTTAACAATATAATTACATTTTGAATAAAATAGTTATATTTTCAAATAAAATTGATCTTTTCTAGTTAAAAATTTTGTTGTTGTTAAAAATTAATTTTTCAAAACGAAAATTTGATGATTCCATTTTGGGTTCAAAAAATATCTTTTCTAGTTGAAAATTCAACTTTTTGATTGAAAATTGGACTCTTTTAGTAAAAATCCATTTTTTTGTTCGGAGATTTGTAATTTAATTTAATACAAAATTTAACTATATTGTTGAAAATTCGTTTTTTGTTGTTGTGAATTAATCTTTTTATCTAATTCACTTTTGGTTCAAAATTGCACCTTTTAATTGAAAATTAATCTTTTCTAGTTAAAAATTTAACGTTTTGGATGAAAATTAAACTATTTTTTTTTTAAATTCATTTTTTTTATTTAAAGATTTATTTATTTTTTTTGAAAATTCAACTATTTATTCAAAATCAAATTGTTAAAACGTAGTTTTTTTGCTGCGAATTAATTTTTTTTAATTATTCTACTTTTGGTTGGAAATCGATACTTTTAATCGAAAATTGATCTTTTTTGGTTAAAAAGCCTTTTTTTTGTTAAAAATTAATTTTTCAATCTGAAAATTCGACAATTCCAAATTTGATTCAAAAAATATTTTTTTTTATTTAAAAATTTAACTTTTTTATTAAAAATTGAATCATTTCCAAAAAAATTCATTTCTCTGGTTAGAGATTTATCATTTTAATTTGAAAATTCAACTATTTGATTTAAAATGTAACTATGATGTTGAAAATTAATTTTTTTTGGTTGTGAATCAATCTTTTCATCTAATCCACTTTTAGTTCAAAATTGATTTATTCAATTAAAAATTGTTCTTTTCTAGTTGAAAATTCTTTTTTCTTTGTTAAAAATTAATTTTTTCAAACAAAATTCGACGATTTTATTTTTAGCTTAAAAAATATTTTTTTTTAGTTGAAAATTAAACTTTTTGGTTAAAAATGGAAATATTTTATCAAAATTTAATTTTTTTATATAGTGATTCATCATTTTAGTCAAGAATTCAACTATTTGATTAAAAATTTAAGTATTCTGTTGAAAATTATTATTTTTTTTTTGGTTGCCAATTAATTTTTTTAACCATTCTACTTTTTGTTTAAAATTGATTCTTTTAATTGAAAATTGATTTCTTCTAGCTGAAAATTGTTTTTTTTTTGCTAGAAATTAGTTTTTTATTTAAAGATGAACTAATTTTTTAAAAATTAATTTTTTTTGGTTGAAGTTTTATATTTGACGATTCCACTTTTGGTTAAAAAAATATTTTTTCTAGTTGAAAATTTAACTTTTTGGTTGAAAATTGAACTATTTTACTGAAAGTTATTTTTTTGTTTAGAGATTCCTAATTTTATTTAAAAATTCAACTATTTGAATACAAATGTAACAACATTGTTAAAAATGCCTTTTTTGTTGTTGTGGATACATTTTTTTAACTATTCCCCTTTTCTTTAAAGTTGTTCTTTTCTAATTGAATACCTTTTTTTTTGTTGAAAATTAATATTTTTAAACAAAATTTGACAATTTCATTTTTGGTTCAAAAAATATTTTTTCTAGTTGAAAATTAAACTTTTAACTTGAAAATTGAATTATTCTGTTAATTAATTTTTAAAAATGTAACAATATTGTTGAAAATTAGTTTAATTTTATTGTTTCTTTTCTGTTTTTGTTGAAAAATCAACTACCTTGCCTGAACTTATACTACTTTTCAAAAAATTTTTTTTTTGTTGAAGATTTATCATTTTTAGTTGAAAATTCATATTTTCGGATTAAAAATTTATATTGTTGGGTTAAAAATTAAACTGTTTAGTTTAAAAAAATCGGTTTTGTTTGAGGATTCAACTATTTTGTTGTGAATTTAACTATTTTTGTTAAGTAATCAACCTTTTTGTTTAAATTCAAACTACTTTTTAAAAGATGCATTTTTTTAAGATTAATTATTTTAGTTGCAAATTTTACTGTTTAGTAGCATATTCATCTTTTTGAATAAAAATTCAACAATTAAACTATTTGGATGAAAAATAATTTTTTGTTTTGAAAATTCATATTTTTCATAAAAAATTTAACTACTTTTTTAAAAAAAAACTAAACAATTTTTTTTTAAATTTAATTATCTCATAGAAAATTAATTTTTTTGGTAGAAGATAAAGTTGAACTATTTGGTGCAAAGGATTAAATTATTTTGTTCAAAATTCGTTTTTTTTTGTTTGTTTAATTTAACTATTTATTGTGGAGTGCTTTTCTCAAAATTCGAAATTATAAAATTAAAATTGTTTTTTTAACAAAAATTCTAATTACTCAACTGAATTTTAAAAAAATAAAAAATAAAATTTTTTTAAATAAATTTTTTTATGTTTTTATTGAAATTTTATTTAATTTATTACAATTTTTTATCAATAATTATTTATATTATTCAAATTTCATTTTTCGTTTAAAAAATTGTTGAAATAAAATTTCTGTTTTTGAATGTTTGAAAAAGCCTTTTTATTATAAAAAGTGATTGAAATATTATTTTAGTCACCAGTCCAAAGGCCTTTTGGAAAAAATTAATTTAAAATCACTGTCCAAAATGTAATTTTTTGTTGGTATAATTTTTACGGATTTTAATAATTTTCGAAAAATTTAGCGACGGAGTGACATCTAGTGGTCTAGTCGACGAAAATATTTTCTAAGGATGTTTCTTACCTTCCCAGCAAAAATATCGATTATCTTCTGTCGATAAGAAGAGTTTCTGTTCTACCAACGTAAGCTACATTGAAACTTTTTTGATATCACTAGAAAATATTTTCGTCGACTAGGCCACTAGATGTCACTTAGTCGCTAAATTTTTCGAAAAATATTGAAAATATTGAAAATAAAAAATTGAAAATATTGATTAAAATAATATTTTAAGAACTTATTATTATGAAATAGCTTTTTCAAATAACAAACAATTTTTTAATATCATAATTTCGAAGTTTAAAAAAAGCACTCCTCAATAAAAAGTTGAATTTTTAACTAAAATAGATATTTTTCAAACTAAAAATGGAATCGAAAAATTTACAGTACAAAAATTTAATTCAAACAAAAAATTTTAACAAAAAACTTGAATTTTCAACGAAAAACTCAAAATTGAAAAAAAAGAATTTTCATCAATGTGGTTCAGCTTTGAACAAAATAGTTTAACTATTAACAAAAAATATGAATTTTTAACTAAAAAGATTGATTTTCTATTTAAAAGATGAATTTGCAACAGAATTGTTGAATTTCAAATCCAAAAAAACGATTTATCTGCAAAATGTTAAATTTTCAATTCAAAAAGATGATCTTTCAACAAAAAAGTTAATTTTCTACTAACAATTAAATTTTTATAAAAATAGTTTAGTTTTTTAAGGAGTAGTTACATTTTCTACCAAAAATATAAATTTTTAATACAAAAAGGTTATTTTCAATCAGTTAGTTAAGTTGTATACCAAATTGTTGATTTTTCAATCAAAAAGATGAATTTTTTACAAAAAAGTGAAATTCTTAACTGAAATTATGAATCTTCAACAAAAAAATGCATTGTTTAGAAGCAGCTTAAGCTTAAACAAATAAGTTGATTTTTTAACATAAATAGTCGAATTTTTAAGAAAATAGTTGAATCCTCACCTGAAACAGATTAATTTTCAACCAAACAGCTGAATTTTCAACTAGAAAAGATTAATTTTAAATTAAAAGGATTAATTTTGAACAAAAAATAATTTAATTTTCATGCAAAAAGTTAAATTTTTAACTAGAAGAAAAATTTTTATAATCAAAAATAGGATCGTTGAATTTTCGTTAGAAAAAATTAATTTTCAACAAAAAAAAAGCAACTAATTTTCAACTAGAAAATATCAATTTTCAATTAAAAGATTCAATTTTTAACCAAAAGAGGGAGAGTTAAAAAAATTAATTGCAAACAAAAAAATAAACTAATTTTCAAAAATATAGTTACATTGAAAAAAAAAAATCATCAAATTTCTGGTTTAAAAAATTAATTTATAACAAAAAAGAAACGAATTTTCAACTAGAAGGGATCGATTTTTGATTAAAAGTTTCCTTTTTGAATTAAAAGTGGGATAGTTAAAAAAATGAATTTACGAACAAAAAATTAAGTAATTTTTAACAATATTATTACATCTTTGATTAAATTGTTGAACTTTCAAATTAAATGATTACTCTCTATGAAAAAAAAAATTATAACAAAATGATTCAATTTGCAAGGAAGAAGTTGAATTTTTAACTATAAAAGATATTTTTTATATCAAAAATAATATCGTCAAATTTTTGGTTCAAAAAATTAATACTTAAGTAGAAATTGTAAGCCAGAAATATAAAAGCTATAATTTCAGAAAAAAATGAATCTTCAACCAAAAAAATTATTTTATGCAAACAAACTTAACTATTAACTAAGTAGTAATAGAGTTGATTTTTCAATAAAAAATAGGAATTTTTAAGAAAAAATTAATTTTTAAATTAATTAATTAATGAAAAAAATTAATTAATAATTAATTTTTCACAAAATTGATAAATTTTTAACAAAGTAAATCAATTCTCAACCAAATGTTTTAATTTTCAACCATCAGGATAAATTTTAAACCGAAAAGATTTATTTTCTATTAAGAAAGTCGAATATTTAACAAATTGCATGTATTCCAACTAGGTACTTTAGTTTTCAACCCAAAAAGATAAATTTTCAACCAAAAATGGAATAGTTAAATTTCTAATTAACAAAAAATTAATTTTCGACTAAAAAGAAAAACATTTTTTAGCAAATAATTAAATTTTTAACCAAAGATAATAAATTAACAAAGAGAAAAAAGTTCATCTTTTAGGTTGAAAATTTATTTTGTTTTGCGAAAAATTCTCTTTTTATTGAAGAAAAATTTGTGTGAAAATTTATACATTCTACTGAAAATTTGTTCTTTTTGCTTTAATTAAATTGTGTTTTAGTAAAAATTAAACATATATATTTTTTTGGATTTATTACCTATTATATTTTTACTTGAAAATTCATCTTTTTAGGTTTAAAATTCAGCTCCTTGGTTGAAAGTTGAATTACTTTCTTCAAAATTCATTTTTTTTTGTTTTGAAAATTCATAATTTTTGTGGAGAATTCATCTTTTTGTATCATAATTGAACTACTTTGTTGAAGTTTTCCTTTTTAGGGGTGAAAATTTAGTTCTTAACTGAAAATTTTACATTTTCGTTGAAAATAAACTATTTGATTGTAATTTCATATTTTCGGGTTTTTTAAAAACTTTTTGGTCAAAAATTTGTCTTTTGTTGAAAATATGTTTTTTTTTTTGAAAATTCAACAACTAAGTAGAAAATACAACTATGTGGTAGAAAATTCGACTGTTTCGCAGAAGATTTTTTTTTAATTGAATTTTTTTTTCAAGTGAAAATTTAACTAATCAATTTTTGGTAAAAAATTAGTTTTTTTGTTTTAATCTTTATAAATTCAACTATTTATTTCAAAATTTCTGTAGTTCGCTGTAAATTCGTTTTTTGTCAAAAAAATAGTTTTCTTGGTTGAAAATTCAACTTGTTGGTTAAAAATTTATGTCTTTTGTTAAAATGTTCTTTTTTCGAGTAAAAAACTTACCTTTTTATGTTAAAATAGAATCATTTGATTAAAAATCAAATTTTTTATCAAACTTCATATTTTTAGGTTGAAAATTCAATTGTTTTGAAGAGAATTTTTTTTTTTATTCTGCTCTAAAAAAGAAAATTTAACTATGTGGTAGAAAATTTATTTGTTTTGTAAAAGATTTTTTTTTAATTAAAATTTATTTTTTCAAGTATAAATTAAACTTTTTCATTTTTTGTTAAAAATTAATTTTTTTGGTTAGAAATTCGACTATTAGTTCAAAATTTCTGCAGTTTGTTGTAAATTCGCTTTTTTTTGTTTGGTAGAAAAATAATTTATTTGGTTGAAAATTAAACTTTTTGATTAAAAATGTATGTATTTTGTTGAAAATTTATTTTTCACATCAAAAAATAATTTTCTAACTTAAAATATAACTATTTGGTTAAAAACAAACTTTCTTCTTAAAATTTCATATTTTTAGGTTCAAAATTCAACTATTTTGTAGAAGATTCCTTTTTTTCTATTTAAAATTAATCTTTTAAATTGGAAGTTAAGCAATTTTATTTTTTGTTAAAAATGAGTTGTTTTTAGTTTAGAAATTCAACTATTTAGTGTAAGTTTTCTGTAGTTTTTTGTAAATTCGTTTTTTTGTAGAAAAATAATTTTTTGTCTTGAAAATTAAACTTTCTGATTAAAATGGTATATATTTTGTCAAAAATTATTTTTTTCGATTAAAACTAATTTTTAAATTAAAATATAACTATTTGAATGAAATTGAAATTTTTTGTTAAGACTTCACAGTTTTAGGTTGAAAATTCAACTCTTATGCATGAATAATTCGTCTTTTTGTCTTGAAAATTCAAAAGTTTAGTAGAAAATTCATTTGTTTCAAAGACAATTGTTTTTTTTTTTATTTTTTAAAAATAACCTTTTGTAATTAAAATTTAACGGTTCCATTTTTGGGTAAAATTAGATTTTTTTAGTTTAAAAAATCAACTTTGGTTTAAAATTTATGTAATTTGTTGAAAATTCTTTTTTTTTTGTCAAAAAAATTAACCTCCTTGGTTAAAAATTCAACTATTTGGTTAAAAATTTGTTTATTTTGTTAAACATTCGTCTTTTCCGGTAAAAAAATTCTTCTTGGTTAAAATTCGAATTTTTCGTTAAAAATGTAGTCTTTTGTTAAAAATTTCTTGTTTGTACAAAAAACTAATTTTATTATTTTAAAATAGCACTATTTAATTAAAAATCAAATTTCTTATTGAAACTTCATATTTTTAGGTTAAAAATTTAACTGCTCTGTAGAAAAAATTCTTTTTTTTTTCAATTTCAACAATTTGGTAGAAAATTCAACTATTTTGTAGATGATACGTTTTTTAAATATTAAAAATAACCTTTTTTGAATAAAAATTCAACGGTTCCATTTTTTTAAAAGTTTTCGGTTAAAAATTTATTTTTTTGTTAGAAAATGTTCATCAACTTTTAAAATTAAAATAAAATTTTATTTCATAAATTGAAATTAAAAAAAAAAATAATCATTTTTTATGTTAAAAATGTCTTAATTTATAACAGATAGTTGAACTATAGCAAAAAATTATCACAAATTAAACTGCGCTTCCTCTTAGCTGGCAGTGCAGCCGGTAGCGAACGCATTTATTTATAGAGGAGGAGGTCGTGGTTTGTTCCAAAACCCTCACCAAACAGTACCAAGCCCGCGCGCACCTCGCGGAGAAGCTTTTAGGAGAAAGTTATTTTCATCGGGACGAATTTTCGATTTCCGATTTCCAATGATTTTTCCATTTTTATTTTTAGTCGAAAAATAAATCATTCCAATCGTGGGTGTTGTGCGGGGTCTGTGATTCTCGTTTATAAAAAAAAAGTAAAAAAAAAAATACCGAGCGGAATTTCAAGTTTGATCTGACACGTGGCGCTCTGATCGACTTGTGATTCGTAAACTATATTTCCTGATGCCGTCTGACAGAAACGAAGCTGAATCTTCAAAAAATTTGATGATTTGAATGAAAAGTTGAAAATTTATACAGATTTTCGTTAATTGTAAGCACAGAAAAGAATGTGGGTACAAATGTTGTAGGTAATCGTTCAGGGAGGGTAATAATCAGCTGATTACACCAAAGTGAGGCAAACTTTCCGTGAAATGAGGTAAACTTTCCGAGAAGTGAGACAAACTCTCCGTGAAGTAAGGCAAACTCTCCGTAAAGTGAGGGAAAATCTCCGTAAAGCGAGGAAAACTTTCCTTGAAGTGAGGTAAACTCTCTGTGAAGCGAGGCGAACTTTCCTGAAATGAGGTAAACTTCCTGCAGTTACGGGTCTAAAACGTGCTGCCTCTAGCGGAGTCTGCTGGAGATATTGTGCGATTCACGACGGAAAGTTTACCTCAGTTTGGCGTACCCATCTCGCGTTTACCCTGCTTGATCAATTACCTGCATAATTTCGTAGCTTCAAATGTTTTTGAATGAATGAAAAATAACTGGTGTTTGTAAATTCAGTCAACCTTTTACAATAGCTAGATTGGTTACTTTTATTATGCTCGTTTCCGACTATGCTCGAATCCAACTATCAAATTTGAACAAAACACTCAAATTTCCCCATTCAAGTTAAAAAAAAATCTTCCGCCTTTTTATTTTTTTTTTATTAGAATAAAAAAAAGTTCGAAAAATATACCAACGTTTCTGTCTTCATTACCCTTTTCAAGGAAACAAAAACTAACCATTGCACATCGAAACGTTGCTAGATTTGTGTAAATATTTTTTTTTATCTTGACTTGAAAAAAATACAGAAATACAAAAAAAAAAAGAAAAGTATGTATGTAACCGTGTATAAGTTTGTGTTTAAGTAACCGTAGGAAAGTATGTCTGTAACCTGTAACCACAAAAAGTTTACCTAGATTTACGAAAAGTTCACCTTACTTCACGGAAAGTTTACCTCACTTCACGAAAAGTTCACTTCACTTTACAGAAAGTTACCTTATTTCACGGAAAGTTCACCTCACTTCACGGAAAGTTCACCTCACTTCACGGAAAGCTTACCTCACTTCACGGAAAGTTTACCTAACTTTAGTGTAATCAGCTATTACCCTCCTTAAACGAGTACCTGCAGCATTTTGTACCCACAGATGATACATACTTACAGGTACATACAGATAATTTGGAGCTTGCCTGTTTTTATTTTCTGTTTTTTTTTTTTATGAAAATGGAGACATTTTGAGTGTGTTGTCCAAATTTGATTTTTAGATTCTTATTTTTTATTTCCAAGAACATTGCAGTAGAATTTAAATAAACAATTTGATTTATTTTAAATTTAATTTCCAAAATTTTAGAATTATTTTCCTTCAATGTGCTTATAATAATAATTTTATCAACCTCGCGGCTTATGCCAAATCAGTCACTTCCCCCAAATCAAGGTCAGGAGTGAAGATCCACGCGCTCAAGTTCTCAAGAGTCGAAACTATTCTGGTATGAATGTATACAATGGCTATTCATTGCAAAAAGTACTAATAAAAGCTAACTCAATATTCGGTAAAAATTTCTCATATATTGTTATCTACAACTGTGGGTACGTAATATTGCAGGTAATTGTTCGATAAGGGTAATAGTCAGCTGATTACACCAAAGTGAGGTAAACTTTTCGCAAAGTAAACTTTCCGCGAAGTGAGGTAAACTTTCCGCGAAGTGAGGTGACATTTACGAGAAGCGAGGTTAACATTCCGTAAAGTGAGGTACACTTTCCGTGAAGTGAGGTAAACTTTCCGTAAAGTAAGGTAAGCTCTCCGTGCTTACAGGCTTATAACGTATTTCCTATAAGCAAAAAGACGTTTTTGTAAATTTTGTTCAA
>JAUELO010000097.1:3739418-3753611 GCA_032357855.1 Amphibolips quercusostensackenii
ATTTTCGGCGCATGGTGTATAGGAGCAAAGTGGGGGAACCTTCTTCCTTCATTCTTGGCTCTCGCACGTTTTTGCTTCGCTTTTGCGTACTTTCTTTTTTAGTTCGCTTTTGCTCTGAGCGTGTCATATGAAGGATTACTCTTCTCGGTTGAAAATTCGACTGTTTTATGGAAAATTCAGCTGGCTTCAAAATTGAATAATTTGGTTCAAGTTTTTCAGTCTTAACTGAGAACTCTTTTTTGGTAAAAAATTACATTTGTTGTTGAAAGTGAATATTTTTGGGTTTAAAATTTGACTACTTGATTGGAAGCTGGACTGCTTAGTTCAAAATTATTTTTTTTGTTTGGTTTGAGATTCATCATTTCAGTTGAAAATTTATTTCCTTGATTATAAATTTTACTATTTTGTTGAATATTCTTCTTTTTGGAAGAAAATTAATCATCTGGATTAAAAATTCAGCTCCTTGATAAAAAACTTTATTATTTTCTTAAGAATTTTTCTTTTTGATGGGAAAATAATCTTCTCGGTTAAAAAGGTTGAAAATTGAACTACTTGGTTGAAAGATGTAATGCTTTATTCAAAGTTCGTTTTTTTTGGTTAAGGATTCATCATTTCAGTTGAAAATTTATTTCCTTGATTATAAATTTTACTATTTTGCTGAATATTCTTCTTTTTGGTAGAAAATTAATCTTCTCGGTTGAAAAATCGACTGCTTTATGGAAAATTTAGCTCTTTGGTTTGAAAATTCAACAATTTTGTTCAATTTTTTCCTTATTGATCGAAAAATTGGTTTTGATTAAATATAACATTTCTTCTTGAAAATTGATATTTTTTGGTAAAAAATTCAACTACTTGGTTGAAAGCTGAACTGCTTAGTTTATAATTATTTTTATCTCCTTGATTGAAAACTTTATTATTATGTTGTAAATTCTTCTTTTTCGTGGGAAATTAATGTTCTCGGTTGAAGAGGTTGAAAATGCGACTAGGTTGAAAGCTGAACTGCTTTTTTAAACATAATTTTTTTTTTGTTTAAGATTTATCATTCTAGTTAAAAATTCATTTATTTCATTAGAAATCTTATTATTCTATTGAAAACCTTCTTGTTGATAGGAAATTAATTTTCTCGGTTAAAAATTCAACTCTTTGGTTTGAAAATTAAACAATTTTGTTCAATTTTTTCTTTTTTGACTAAAAATTTTGTCTTGATTTGATATTACAATTTTTGTTGAAAGTGGATATTTTTGGATTAAAAATTCATCTCTTTGGTTTGACAATTCGACAATTTGGTCTATTTTTTTCTTTCTCACCTAAAAACTCTTTCTTGGTTGAAAATTAACCTTTTTGTTAATACATTTATACCTTTTGGTAGAAAATTCAACTACTTGCTTGAAAGCTCAACTACTTTGTTGAAAAATAATTTCCAAGAATTCAAAACTCATCATTTTAGTTGAAAATTTGTCTTCTTGATTCAAAATCTAACAATTTTGTTGAAAATTCTGGATTCCAGCTAATAAGGAAAACTAGCGTTGACGATTTCTAAACTGCGTTGCGCAGACGCTCTTCTAGAACTGAGCGGAGTTGTGAAACAAAACGCCCGTTTTCACGACGCAGAGAGTTTTTCCTTTAGTCTTTCTCAGTCCAGCCAAAAGGCCATCCGCTTGCTTCGAGCTCGTAAATAAATATAGAATATAGTTTACTACATCCGTTAATTCGGTCCTATTTTTTTTTGCTTTAACTACACTGTATCCTATTCTAGATTCCGTTGTAAAACTCGAGTTTCGTGCTCTAAAGCAATAAGATTTACTTCATGTAATTACCTAATGGATAAGTAAACGTTCGTGAAGCATATAAAACGAAGACAGTATTTCTGGTAAAAAAAAATAATTGAGCCGTAAAAAAGAAACTTATTCAATCACTCGAAAAAATATTTTTTAATCTCCTTTTGTGCAGGATTATTTAAAAAATATTTAAGAGAATTCTGTTCAATATTTGTTCTAATCAATCTCGCAGTGAAATAAAAATCTCCCAAAAAAGTAGAAGTAAATAGGCAGTGGTTTCTAAATACAAATTTTTACCTTACCGACATCGAAACATCGAGCCGTGGTACGGTCTCAATGTCGGTATGGTAGAAATTTTCATTTAGTGAACCTGCTGCTGATTTACTAGTAGACAGGTGTAATTTAATCGATGTTTCCATTTTTAGAAACGGAATTGTCCACTTTTCTTCATGCCGGCAATAAAAATCGAGTTTCTCACCTTTTCAACAAATTTTTCCTATTCCCGTAAAACAAAAAAATTTTAGTCTAGAAAAATTCAATGTGGTTTGAATGGCTTGCAAAAGAAAACGTAAAAAGCAGCCGCGGGAAGTAAAACAAGTCCGCGTGTTTATGTTTTTGAATATGGTATGACAAGTGAAGGTGTGGTGTTAAAAAACAAAAATTTTGAAGTGAGTGAGTTTTTGAGATGAATTTGAAACAACTTGCGTCAAGCTGAAGATTATAATCGAAAAACGCAAGGAGCGACCTAAAAGTCGGCGGAACAGGTGGCCGATGGTCTCGGCAATGATTGGATACAATCAACACAATTCGGGCTACAACAAGCTGTTCACCCAGGTAACAATGATCGCGACTTTATCGGCGTTGCTACTAAATTTGAATGCTTAACACTTATTTCTTAATTTTTTAAACCAAAAAAATTACCGATATTGACAAGATTTCTCGAAATTTTTTTTATGATTCAGGTTTTATCTTAAGAGATTATTTTTTTGGATTTAAAGATTTCAAAATGTTTTTCATAATAATCTGGCAAATTTTAGGACAATTTTTTTAAGTTTACAGGCTTTGCAAATTTTGTAGAAAGACTGAATTATTTTTAAAGATATTAAGAAGTTTTAGAAATTTTGACAAGATTTAAAAATAAGTTGAACCTTGAGATTTGAAAAAAAGTTGTAAGAAAATCTATATTTTTTGAAATTTTGAAAAAGAATGTAGCAGATTCAAATAAAAAATAAAAAATTTTTGCAGGATTACAAAAGTTTAGAAAAAATTGGAGTAAGCTTAGGAGATATTTAGAAGTTTTAAAAAGATTTGTAAATATTTTTTTAAATTAAAAATGGTTTTAAAAAATCGAATGCAAAATGTATATTGTTGAAGATTTTGAACAAAAAATTTAGAAACTTCCTAAGAATTTTAAAAAGTTTCAAGAAAATTTTTCACGTTTTTTTATTTTTGCAAAATTTATTTTGAGAGAATATTTAAAAAAATAATAATTAGAAATTCAATAATATTTTTAAAAATGCCAATAAAAATATAAGTTTTTGAAGATTTCGAAACAAAATTCCCAAGCTTTTTGAGAATTTTGAAACATTTTGAGGAAATACAAAACTGTTCTTAAGGTTCCCGGGAAAATTAAAAATGATTTTTCATTTTGAAAATTAATTTTTACAGAAAATTTCCAAAAATTTCATAAGATTACTGAAAATGAAAAAAAAATCTAAAATATATTAAAGCAATTTTCGTATTTTAAAAGATTTTTTGAAATTTAATTAATGTTTGCCAGTTTAAAAAATGTTTGTAAACCTTCTCTTGGTGGAAGTTTCAGATTTTTTGTAAAAAATGCAATTATTTGGTTAAAAAAAATTCTTGCGGAAAATTTAACTATTCCATTTATGGTTAAAAATAAATCTTTTTTAGTTAGAAATCCATTATTTTTTTAAGATACTTTTTTTCGAAAGAAAATTCAATTGGTAAAAAATGATTTTTTTTTAAATTCAATAGTTTGGTTACAAATTTAATTATCTTGTTGAAAATTTATTTTTTTATGAACTAAAGTCTTTTCATTTAAAATTAAAATATTTTTTTAGTTGAAATATCGGCTATTACATTTTTTGTTGAAAAATCATGTTTTTAATTTTTTTTTCTTTTTGCAAAACTGAAAATTTTTTTTTTTTGTTGAAAATTCATCTCTTTTAGTGAAAACTCATTAATTTTTTTGTTTGGTAAAATGCAACTAATTAGTTAAAAATTAATTTTTTAATTTAAAGATTAAACGATTTCGTTTGAAAAATTGTTTCTTTGCAATGAATTTTTAATTTTAAATTAAAATTTGTTTCAGTTGATATATCAAAATTCCTCGTTAAAAATTTCAAATAAGTTTTAATTTTGAAAAATGAATTCTGAAAAAAAATTAAAAAAGATTTTAAACCATTGCAAATGATTTCTTAAAATTTTGAAAAATCAAAAACTATTATTATTACAAGATTTTAAGGAAAATTTTTACAATTTGTTGAGAATACAAAATTTTAGGAAAAATTCGAGTATGCTCAGGAGATTTGTAGAAGTTCTGAAAAGATAACAAATAAATAAATTACAAGTAAATTTAGGTACAGTTTTTAATTTCCTTGATATTAGCGATTTTTTTTATTGTTGAGTAATTGCAAAAAAATGATAAAAATACAATAAAAATAATAATAATCACACTTTGATACTAAGAGAGAAAAAATAGTTTTTTGTATTTTTTTTTATCAAGAGAAATTTTTTTGAATTAAATAAACTTTTCTTTTAATCAGAGCCAATACATTTTATCTCTGATTGAAAGAAATTTTTTTTGACTTAAAAAATGTTCTTTGACCAAAAAAAATTGGTTTTGACTTAGGAAATTTTTTGACTTGAGAAATTTTCTTGGAATCAAAGACCTTTCTTTGAGTGGCGAATTTTCTATTTAAAAAAGACGATCGACTAAGTTTCCGGCAGGAAATGATGGATACATTCTTAGGAATGGAAATCATGGAGTCGAACGACCTCGCAAATTTGGGTCAACTATTTTTGTTTCTGGAAAAAAGTTGTGTTATTTATAAGTTGTCCTATTTATCTGGCAAAATTTTCCTCAAATGTTCCTTAATTTTCATAAAATTAAAAAAAATTTTGTTAAGTCTCTTCAACTCTTTTGAAATATTTTGAAATATTTATAAAATCTTTTTGACATCTTTGAAATATTTTGGCATTTTAATTTTTTTTTAATATTTCAAATATTTACGTTTAAAAAATTCCAAGTTACTATTTTGAGATGTATTTTTATAATTTCAATCATAATTTATCATTAGCAAATAAAAACGACAGTAAACACCATTTATTCTCGGATTTATTAAATTACGACTTGAATAGAAATCTTTGCAAAAAGATTTATTTATTATAAATTGGAACTGCAAAATAACGTCATTATAATAAACTGAATATTGTGGAAAACAAATTACAATTTTAAGAATTTCAAGTTTTAGTATAGCTTTTAGGGTTTCGTGTATTCGTCCCATAAATTTCTAAAATTTAAAAATCTTTAAAGATATATCAAAAAATGTGCAAAAGTTTAACCATTTTCTAAATTTATGACAAAATAAAAAGACGAACCAAAAAATGAACCAAAAAATAAGTTGGATTTTTTAAACAAAAAGATTAATTTTTCACCAACAGACGAATTTGCAATCAAATAAAAAAAATCAAATGAATAGTTGACTTTTTAAATAAATCCTCAACCAAAAAAATGAATTCTTTAAAAAAAAAATTAATTTTCTACCAAAAAAGATGAGTTTTCAACAAACCATATAAATTTGAAATCAACTAGTTGAATTTTAAATAGAAAAAAAATTTTTTTAATTAAAAGATCCAAATAGTTGAATTTTCAAATAAAAACTTTTAGCTAAAAAAAGCAATTTTCAAAAACAAAAATAACAAATTTTCAACCAATTTCTAACAAAACAGTTGAATCCTCAACCAAAAAGATGAAGAAAAAAATCAATTTTCTACCAAAAAGATGAATTTTCAACAAATTATATGGATTTGAAATCAAGTAGTTAAATGTTCAACTAAAATTTGAATTAAAAAAAGTTGAATTTTCAAACAAATAATTTAATTTTTAACCAAATAGTTAAATTTTCCAATAAAACATTTCAGTTAAAAAAATTAATTTTCCACTAAAAAAACAACAAATTTTCAACTAATTTCTGACAAAATAGTTAAATACTCATCAAAAAGAAATAAATTTAAAAAAAATCAATTTTCTACCAAAAAAGACGAATTTTCAACAAATTATATGGATTTGAAATCAAGTAGTTAAATTTTCAACCAAAATTTGAACAAAAAAGGTTGAATTTAAAAAAAAAATAATTTAATTTTCAACCCAATAGTTTAATTTTGAAGTAAAAACTTTTACTTAAAAAAAGCAATTTTCAACAAAAAAAAACAACAAATTTTCAACCAATTTCTAACAAAGTAGTTTAATCCTCAACAAAAAGGGTAAATTTTTAACAAGAAAAGTTAATTTTTTACCAAAAAATATGAGTTTTTAACAAACTATATGGATTTGAAATCAAGTAGTTGAATTTTTAACCAAAAAAAAAGCATTTTCGACCAGAAGTCAAACAAAAAAAAACAGTTGAATTTTCAAATAAAGACTTTTAGCTATAGCTATAATTTTCTACAAATAGAAGAACCAATTTTCACCCAATTTCTAACAAAATAGTTGAATCCTTAACCAAAATGATGAATTTTCAACAACAAAAATTAATTTTCTACCAAAAAATATAAGTTTCTAACCAAATATATGGATTGGAAATCAAGTTGTTCAGTTTTCGAAAAAAAAGTTTTTTTGACTAAAATATAAACAAAACAAAAAAATAGTAATAATTTTCAACCTAGAAGATAAGTTTTCTACCAACAAGATTAATTTTCTACCAACCGACTAATTTTCAATTAAATAAAAAAATTTTCAGATAAATAGTTAAATTTGCAAATAAAAACTTTTAGTCGAAAAAATAATTTTACCACAATGAAAACATGGAATGTCTAACATATTTTTAATAAAATAGTTAAATTCTCAACCAGAAAGATGAATTTTTAGCAACAAAAATCAATTTTCTGCATAAAAAAAAACAAGAAACTTTTAACCAATTTTTTAACAAAATATTTGATTCCTCAACCAAAAAGATGAATTTTCAACAACGAAAGTCAATTTTCTACAAAATTAGAGGAATTTAAAAAAAAAATAACAAAATTTCAGCCAAATAGTTGAATTTTTAAATAAATCCTCAACCAAAAATATAAATTTTAAGGAAAAAAATTAATATTCTTCCGAAAAATATGAATTTTTAACAAACTATGCGTATTTTAAATCAAGTAGTTAAATTTCAAACGAAAAAAAAACATTCTCAAATGAGAGATCCAAATAGTTGAATTTTCAAATAAAAACTTTGGGTTAAAAAAATCAATTTTGTCACAAAAAAAAGCAAGAAATTTTCAACCAATTTTTAACAAAATAGTTGAATCCTCAACCAGAAAGATAATAATTTTCAACAACAAAAATTAATTTTTTACCAAAATAGACGAATTTTCAAAAAAAAATAACAAAATTTCAGCTATATGGTTAAATTTTCAAATAAATCTTTAACCAAAAATATGAATTTTCAGGAAAAAAATTAATTTTCTACCAAAAAAAATGAATTTCCTACCAATTTTGTGGATTTGAAATCAATTTGTTAAATTTTAAACAAAAGAAAGCATTTTCGATTAAAAGTTAAACAAAAAAGTTGAATATTGAAATAAAATTAATTAATTTTCTACCAAAGAAGATGAATTTTCAAAAAAGTATATGGATTTGAAATCAAGTTGTTAAATTTGTAACAAAAAAAAAGTATTTTTGACCAAAAGTTAAACAAAAAAAAAAACAGTTGAATTAAAAAAAAATTGTTGAATTTGCAACCAAATAGTTGAATTTTCAAATAGAAACTTCAAGTTAAAAAACTAATTTCTCATAAAAAGAAGAACAAATTTTCAACTAATTTGTAACAAAATAGTTAAATCTTCAACCAAAATGATGAGTTTTTAACAACAAAAATTAATTTTTTACCAAAAAGATAAATTTGCAACAAACTATATGGATTTGAAAAAAGTTAAATTTTCAAATAAAAACTTTTAGTTGAAAAAAATAATTTTATCACAATAAAAACAACCAATTTTGAACCAATTTTTAACAAAATAGTTGAATCCTCAACCAAAAAAATGAATTTTCAAAAACAAAAATTAATTTTCTATCAAAGAAAGCGTTTTTCACGAAAATATGATAAAAAAAAAGTTTAATTTCCAATTAAAAAGATTAATTTTTTACTAACAAACCAATTTTCAATCAAGCAAAAAAAAATTAAAGGCAAATAGTTAAATTTTCAAATAAATTTTTAACCAAACAGATGAATTTTTAACAAAAAAATTTTTTTTTTAAAAAGATGAATTTTTTTAAAAACTATATGGGTTTGAAATCAAGTAGTTAAATTTTCAGCAAAAAAAACATTTTTGACTAAAAGTTGAACGAAAAAACAGTTGAATTTAAAAAAAAATAGTTGAATTTTCAAATAAAATCTTTTAGTTGAAAAAAATGATTTTCACAAAAAAAAAAGAACAAATTTTCAACAAATTTCTTACAAAATAGTTGAATCCTCAACCAAATTGTTAAGTTTTTAATAAAAAAATTAATTTTCTACCAAAAACATTAATTTTCTACCAACAGACGAATTTTTAATTAAATAAAAAAATTTTCAGGTAAATAGTTAAATTTTCAAATAAATCCTCAACCAAAAAGATAAATTAAAAAAAATAAATAAATTTTCTACCAAAAAATATGAATTTTTAAAAAAGTATATGGATTTGAAATCAATTTGTTGAATTTTCAACAAAAAAAAAAGTAATTTTGACCAAAAGTTGAACAAAAAAAAGTAAAATTTCCAAAAAAAGTTGAATTTTTAACCAAAATGCTGAATTTTCAAATAAAAACTTGCAGTTAAAAATTAATTTTTCACAAAAAAAAGAACTAATTTTCAACCCATTTCTAATAAAACAGTTGAATCCTCAACCAAAATGATTAAGTTTCAACAACAAAAATTAATTTTCTAACAAAAAGATGAATTTTTAATAAACTATATGGACTTGAAATCAAGTAGTTGAATTTTCAAACAAAAAAGCATTTTCGACTAAAAGATAAACAACAAATAATAATAATGATAATTTTCAACCAAGAATATTAATTTTATACCAACCCACGAATTTTCAATTGAATACAAAATTTTCAGATAAATAGTTGAATTTTCAAGTAAGTCCTCAACCAAAAAGATTAATTTAAAAAAAATAAATTAATCTTTCACCAAAAAAGATAAATTTGCAAAAAACTGTATGGATTTATAATCAATTAGTTAAATTTTAAACAACAAAAAAGAATTTTTGACTAAAAGTAAAACAAAAGAAAGTTGAATTTTCAAATAAAAACTTTTAGTCAGAAAAAATAATTTTATCACAATAAAAACAAGGAATTTCCATAATATTTTTCCTAAAATAGCTTAATCCTAAAAAAAAGATGAATTTTCAACAACAAAAATTAATTTTCTACCAAAAAAATGAATTTTAAAACAACTATATGGATTTGAAATCAAGTTGCTCAATTTTCAAAAAAAATTATTTTTGATTAAAATATAAACAAAACAAAAAAATAATAATAATTTTTAACCTAGAAGATGAGTTTTCTACCGACAAGAATAATTTTCTATCAACTGACGAATTTTCAATTAAACAAAAAAAATCAGATAAATAGTTACATTTTCAAATAAAAACTTTTAGTTGAAAAAATAATTTTGCCACAATAAAAACAAGAAACGTCTAACCAATTCTTAACCAAAAAGTTAAATCCTCAACAAAAAAGGTGAATTTTCACCAACAAAAATTAATTTGCTACCCAAAAAAAATATTTCCACCAAAAGATGAATAAAAATTGAATTTTCAAACAAGAAGATTAATTTTCTACTAATTGAATTTTTGATCAAGCAGAAAATTTTTGAGCCAAATAGATGAATTTTTAAATAAATCTTCAACCAAAAAGATAAATTAAAAAAAAAAAAAATTTTATCAAAGAAGATGAATTTTTGACAAACTATATGGATTTAAAATTAAGTAGTTAAATTTTTAGCACAAAAAAAACATTTTCGATCAAAAGTTGAACAAAAAACAGTTAAATTTTTTTAAAGAAGTTGAATTTTAAACCAAATAGTTTAATTTTCAAACAAAAACTTTTATTTAAAAAATTAATTTTCCACAATGAGAAGAACAAATTTTCAACCAATTTCTAACCAAATAATTAAATCCTCAACCAAAATGATAAATTTTCAACAACAAAAGTTAATTTTCTAAGAAAGGTGAATTTTTAATTAAATGAAAAAATTTTCAGATAAATAGTTAAATTTTCAAATAAATCCTCAACCAAAAAAAAAAATTCCCGAAAAAAATTTATCTTCTACCAAAAAAGATGAATTTGCAACAAAGTATATTGATTTGAAATCAATTAGTTTAATTTTAACCAAAAAAAACACTTTCCACTAAAAGTTAAACGAAAAAAAGTTAAATTAAAAAAAAAAACTTCTAGTTGAAAAATTAATTTATCACAACAAGAAGAACAAATTTTCAACCGATTTCCAACAAAATAGTTAAATCCTTAACCAAAATGATGAATTTTCAACAGCAAAAGTTAATTTTCTAGAAAAAGGTGAGTTTTTAATTACATGAAAAAATGTTCAGATAGTTAGGTTTTAAAATAAATTTTGAATTAAGAAAAATTTTTTCAATTAATCTTGCACCAAAAAAATGAATTTGCAACAAATTATATCGATTTGAAATCCGTTAGTTTAATTTTAAACAAAAAAAGGATTTTCCACTAAAAGTTAAACGAAAAAAAGTTAAATTTTCAAATAACGTTCACGAAACGTCGGCAAGATTCGTAGTTTTTCACACGATTGTAACCCGAAGTAACTCCTTTATTAAAACTTTTAGTTTAAAAAATTAATTTTACCACAAAAAAAGAACAAATTTTCAACCAATTTTCAACAACATAGTTGGATCCTCAACCAAAAAGATGAATTTTCAACCACAAAAATTAATTTTCTGCGAAAAAAGATGAGTTTTTAACAAACTATTTAAATTTTCATCCAAATAGTAGAATTTAAAAATAAAAGCTTTTAGTTAAAAAAGCAATTTTCAACAAAAAAAATAATTTTTTTAATCAATTCTTTTTAAATAGTCGAATCCTCAACCAAAAAGGTGATTTTCAACAATAAAAATTAATTTTCTACCAAAAAAAGCATTTTCGCTTAAAATTTGACCAAAAAAGTCGAATTTTTGAACAAATAGTTGAATTTTTAAACAAAAACTTTTAGCTAAAAAAATTAATTTTTCACAAAAAAAAGAACAAATTTTCAACAAATTTGTAACAAAATAGTTAAATCCTCAACCAAAATGATGAATTTTCAATAACAAAAATTAATTTTCTACCAAAAAGATTAATTTTTTACCAACAGACGAATTTATAATTAAAAAAAAAAATTTTCAGATAAATATTAAATTTTCAAATAAATCCTCAACTAAAATGACAAACTAAAAAAAATTAATTTTCTGCCAAAAAAGAAGAATTTTCAACAAAGTACTTGAAATGTAAACTAGATAGTTGAATTTTCAGCCAATTAGCTTAATTTTATACCAAAATTTTTATTTTTAAGCAAACAATTAAATTTTCAACTAAAATGATGAATCTTCAACTGACAAGTAATTTTTGTAGAAAATAGTTTAAATAAATAATTTGACTTTTAACCGAAAAAGATGATTTTTTTAATTAAATATGTAATAGTTGATATTTGAACCAAAAAGGATTTTGATTTGAAATCAAAAACATTTGAACTTAAATAAATATACGAATTTCTAACACAATAGTGTCAAGAATTATTTTTACTTTTATTAATATTTTTATCTAAATAGTTGCATTTTTAAACAATAAAAATGAACTTGATTCCAGAAAGAATATTTTTTCACCAAAAAAGAAGAATTTTAACCAAGCATTTGAATTTTTAACTAGAAAAGATTATTTTTTAGGGAAATATGTAATAGGTATGTTTTTAGTTAAAAAATCAATTTTCAACAAAGCAAAGAACTTATTAAAAAATGGTTAAATCTTCAATCAAAATTTTCTGAAACCACAACAAATAATGATTTTTTAACATAGTAGTTTAATTTTAACCAAGAAGTTAAATTTCTAACCAACAAATAGGAGTTTTAAGGAAAAATGTAATAGTTGACATTTCTTCAAAGAAATATTTTAATTTAAATAAAAAACAGTTTGATAAAAAAACGCCAATTTGTAACAAAATAGTTTAAAAGTACTTGGATTTTCTTATTGAGTTTTTTAAATTCAGATCGCATTTGAGCAAAAAAACGAGAAAAAGGAATTGCAGAAAAAAGGGGAAAATATAGTCATAGGGGAAAGAGTGAAAAAATTGTATCTCTGAAACATATATGTGATTTTGAAACTCATCAAATTAGTATTGAACTATACCGTTGCAGCGCCCCAAGTATCATTCACTTCAGCTCCTGGCTGATTAATCGACTGAGAAAAATAGGGCAACGAAGCGTGCTAGGTTCTTTGAACAGCGAAGCGGTCTACTGAATAGATAAATTTTTTTAAAGTCAATCCGAGCGTGTAGACCCTTGCAAACCCCACATCCACACCTGTTGTACATTGACGTTCAGTTTGTTTTAAGACTTTATAACGTTAGTATCTCACCTAATTTTGTGCAATTTATGTGAAGAGTGAAATTTCAAAATTGAAACTAAACTAGTTGTTCATGAGCTTTCAAGAAATTCTTCGAACTTTTAAATTGGTGGGTATGGAACATTTCAATTTCACTTTTAGAATTGTTGTTCCTTGAAAAGATCGGTGTCAACCCAACCTGAGTATTTGTTTCCTAATGGCTAGTGTGTGGCTCGAGGATGAGTAGGCTGTGTTGTTGTTGTCATGATGTTGATAATGAGCATATTCAGGATATCCAGAATGCTCAGGTAATTCAGAATTTTCATTTTGCACTGCAGGTACTCTGATTTTCTGTTTGAATAATCAGTTTAATTCAATCTCAGACTTAAAAAAACGTTATGTTTCTTTTCTTTAGTTACTGCGGACAGTTTATATAATGCCATATTTTTGTGAGACTAATACTGTGTCAGGTTTTCAAATATTTACTAACAAACTTCACGATGAAATACAAAATCGGTCATTTTACCACAAAAACTAAAAGTATATATCACTCAAGGATCTACTTTACTGAATGGTATGACCGAATATGAAAGGATATGTTTGGGTTTTGTTGTAGCCTTCGTCGCAAAGACTGTACTTATGAAGTGATTTGAAAACTAAATCTAAACTAGCTCATGAGCTTTCAAGTAATCCTTTGAACTTTTAAATTGGTGAGTATGGAGCATTTCAATTACACTTTTAGATTTGTTGGTCCTTAAAAAGATCAGTGTCAATCCAACTTGAGTACTTGTATCCTAATAGCTAGTGTGTGGTTCGAGGATGAATAGACAAAGTTGTTATTGGTGTTGTCATGATGTTTATAATGAGCATATTTAGGATATCCAGGATGCTCAGGTAATAAATTCCATCAGGTTAATTCAATCAGGTTAATCCAATCTTAAATTAAAAATACCTTCTGTTTCTTTCCTTTAATTGCTTGATACAGTTTAGAGAATGACTTATTTTAGAACGACTAATATTGCATCAATTAAGTTTCCAAATCTTTACTTATACATTTCGAGTACAGAATAAGATTCGGTCATTTTATGAGAGAAATAAAAGTATCCATGAATCAATCAAAAATTTTATTTAGTGAATGGTATGACCCACTATGACAGGATGTAATCGGGTTTATGTTTTCTTGTTGCTTTCCTCGCAGACTGTGATGGTGAAGTGACATTTGAAAATTGGAACTAAACTAGTCGTTCATAAGCTTTCACAAAATCCTTTAGAATTTTAATTTGTTGGATATGGAATATTTTAATTTCACTTTCAGAATTGTCATCCATTGAAAAGATCCAAAGTATTTGTATACTAATGGCTAGCGTGTGGTTCATGGATGAATATATTTAGTTGTTATCCCCAATCAGGTAATTCAGGATTTTCGTTTCAAAGTGCAGGGATACTGATTTTCTATAGAAAATTAGGTTAAATCAATCTCAGATTCAAATAATCTTCTGTTTTTATTCTGGAATAAGTTTAGAAAGTTTAAAGAATGACCTATTTTAGTGAAACTTATACTGCATTAATTAGGGCATTGGTGGGCATTGGTAG
>JAUELO010000097.1:3797903-3810054 GCA_032357855.1 Amphibolips quercusostensackenii
CTATAAACTTAGCACGGACACGAACCACTCGATCCGTGGAATGGTATCGATGTCGGTAACATGGCGGTAATAGGAATCTATGATTAGAAACCTTTCTGCGCATCTACTATTGTCGAAGTAAAACTTCTGCGATTGCTTGCTAATTGATGTCTTCGTACTTTACTTAAGAAGATTTATCGTCGCAACCAAACTTTATTCTTGCAATTTGAATTTAAGAAATCTCATTACAAGCATGTATTTTAATTTTGTAAGACTTTTTAGGTTCTTTGGCTGTAATTTAACAAAATTTAGATGATTTTTATTTTAAAAAAACCTTTGATTAGAAAGAGAAACTTCATGACAAGTTTTGATGAATTTGATTATAATTCTGCACAGAAGTACAGAAGTGATCAATTGACAAAGTATCCTTAGAAGTTGTAACTTCGAATGCACTCATATTAAAAAATTCCACAATTAGCAACATCTATAAACATGCTGCTAATTATGAAATTTGTTTTATTTATTTATTTATTCTTCTCTCGATATCCTTGAAAAAGTAGGGTGTTTATAAAAAGAGACTTAACGGAGTTGCTGTGCAATGTGAATACTTCAAAATTTGCTTTTTCAGAAAATGTCGACAAAAACAAAGCAAGTGATGTAATATCATAAATATTACACGCATTAGGACGAGTCGAAAATAATTTTTTTTTAACGAGATGATACCATGTAAAAAATTTGCCGTTTAGGGTATAAAACACTATACTATTTTGATTTTTTTGTTCAAAATTATAGCTTAGCGCATCGGTCGTAGCGGTAAAAAAATAAGTTTTTTTTTCATTTTCCATCTAAATTTCCAACGTTACTGAAAAAGGTTACACCCTGCTGATTGTTTTATTTTTGTAATAACTTTTTGTATGATCTCGATCTGAAAAAATTGCTATTTTCGATAGATAACGTTCAGGCTTCGGAACAAAAATGCGATAATTTTTGATGTACTGTGGGGCGAATATGTAGCTTTTTAATTATCACTCACACTTTTTGGAAAGCCACATCGGTTGTTTTTTTGAAATTGCTGTTACAATTAAAGTGAAAAAAAGCAACTGAAGTGAATTTTAAAAAAGTAAAAAATTTACATAATTGACCTCAGGTAACACACGTTATCTAGGATTGTCTATCGCCAAAAAGTATCTCTTTTTCATAGGTGAAAATGTATGATTAGTATAATTAGGCTTGTTAAATATTTAATATTCTTCGCTAAATCACCAAAAACTGTATTTATTGATTTTTTGCTACTCGATAAATGTTGCAGTTTGCTGCTGGAAACTAGAATGAGGTAGAATAGAAAATTAGGTAGGTTGAACAAAATTGAGATAAAACCTGGCAGTAGACAACCCAACATAGTTTCATGTTCATAAAACAAGGTCTATTTATTGTAAGATCAAAAGTTCCATACTTTAAAAATCCCTAGGTAATACATTTTGTCTTAAATGAATTTTTACGATCAAGCAATTAGATTCGAATCTGTAAGATTCAGAATGAATTTTAAATGTGTTTTACCACCTTCCGAAGTCTGATTGCAAGTTTTGGCCTATAAAAAGTCTCAAGCAGTCAAGGAACAGAAGGAAACAAAATAAGAAAAACACTAGAAGTTCTATTGGGAACAGATTACATATTTTAGGGATGCTCAATTTTAAAAGTGAAAAAGAAAACAAAGTGGCGGGAAATTTTTAGTTGAATCTCCATTAGCTGCAGATCTATTATGTACATTAGGGTGGTTTAAAAATTAAATTTTTGATTTTTTTTGTCTCATGAAATAAAAATAATATGTTCTGTAAAATAAGTTATTTTAGAATTTGTAAAATTTTTGTTTTAAGAGTTTAAAATGCGTTTGGCCGTGTAAAAACACGGTTCTTGAAAGTATAGCTTTATGGTAATTCGAGAAGTCGGTCGAAGGCAGAGTATAAAAATAAAGAAGACCTCGATGGCTCGATTCAAAGACGAGTCTCTGAAAAAAATGTCTCATAAAATATCGAGGGTAATTGAAATTTTGTTGTGTCTTTGATTAGCTTAACAAATAAAGAATACTTTAGTTTTTTGTAAATACTGTAAATTTCACTTTCCAATTATGATTTGAGCTGATGATTGATTCTAAACTTGTAATAATTTATTTATAGATTGTTTGAAAATGTTAATTTCATTGGCATGTTTTCCATTTAAGCAAAAATGTGAAAAAAAGTTTTTGCAGGCCTACGTCAGACAATTAATGTATTTTAATTATCATAAAAATTTACTATTTGAACACGGTCGGAAGCACAGACTGATTCTTAGAGATTTCAACGTCTCTTGTCTCGAGCAATTCGAGTCTCTTCAGGAACGAAATCGTGTGTTGTGCATACGTTTTTTCCGGCTGGTTCGTTGGATCAAAAAAAGTAAATAATTATTTCATTGTTAAAAGAGAAAAGCAGTAATAAGAGCGCAAGAGAGAAGAAATTTAAATGTTATAATTAATAATGATCATTTGCATCGGTTTATTCCTCTTGCTAACATTATTACCTACTTGTAAAGATTGTAATAAAGCATGAGAGAAAGAGAGAGAAAAAAGGAAGGCTAAGTGCATGAATGTTAAAAAATTTTTTTCGAGTGGGTATGGAATTGAGATTTATTACTAAGTGTTGTAAATTGATCTGTATTAAATGAAAACTGTTACAAACACGATACTGCGTTCTTCACTGATTGAAAACTAAATTACTGTTATGGAAAATGTATTTTTTGGTTTTGAATCTTTTCAACTTTGAAAAACAGCTTTTAAAATATTATTCTGAAGAAAAAATTTAGATCAAAACTGTACTAAACATTGATACAGTACCAAATTGTGCGTGTTCACGAGAGTCGTTTTAATGTTGATATGTCAACGCTGTGATGTTATCCTTTGAAATTTAAAAGAATATCCCTATCTCCTTATCACCTCACTCTTAAAATTTAAATCAGTGAGAAGTGTGTCACTGAACCGAATCAGTAAGAAGATAGTAAACTTTCAGTGATGCAAATAGTTAGAAGTTCTACTAATTCAAATTAAGAGAGCAGATTCCTGAAAACCCCCAACTACTATGATACAGACACCCTGATTGAAAATTTAATATTTCTATCACTGTACTCCGCATGTAAAGATTATTATATTGTTAAGTCTCGATAATTTTTTTCCTGTATTCGAGACTTTCGGCGAGGGTTTGTAAGCATACGCGAAAGGCAGTCTTTAAGTACACGAGTGATGCGATCGTTCTCTCGCCGAAAATTCACGAGATCCTACATTTGTCGCATTTGTAAATAAAATTTTTATCATCATGAAAAACACCTGTGTTATTTTCTGTAAGTGGAGGAAATACTGCCATTGCTCTTTCGTGCTTAGCTTCGATTAAGCTCAACCTAAAGTCACTTCCGATTTTTTTATTTATTTAAGTTTCTACAAACAGAGTAAATGAAAGAATTGTTAACATGAGTTTTGACTTTTGTGATTTACCATGCTAGTAACCAGCCTTGGCGGAGAAAGAAAGCTTGCTTGGTTCTCTATTTAGGCGAATCTAACGACAGAGCGAAAAACATATATTTTGTAGAATTTAGTTAGTTTTACAAAGTTTTAAATTAGCCATTACAGAATAAAACTATATTAATTTTCCATGTAAATACCAGCTTTCCCTAAATCATAAAATGTAAACGAGTTGCAATGATAATTAAAATCAAATTTTTTCCCTTGAAGCTGGCTCTTATGAAATGTAAATACCTTACAAGGACGAGCTTGTCGTCTTTATTTTAAGAGATAACGACGATAGTATATATTATATAAGTGAACGAAGCAGTATACTATTTATCAGTTACATGTTCAATGAAATCGTTTTTTCTCTCATAAGAAAATATGAAGATTGTCTGTACTCTGGTCTTATCCTTGGTGGTTATTCTCAATTTTATTGGTAAGTATGATATGCAGAAATCTGCAGTTCTCGACTCGCATTTGAATTACAAAATTCTTTGAAAACAGATAATTGCTGACACAGGACAATTTCTAAATTAAAGATCTCCTGAATCTGTGCAATTAGAAAATAGTTAGAAAAAAATATGTTCTTCAAATAACTCCAAACAAGTGAGGGCACTTTGAAGCAGACGCGAGATGCGTGCAGTCAAGACATAATGTATACAATAATAAATTTTTAATGATTTCCGCAATTGATTGCATTTTTAATCAAGAAGTCAACGATTAAGCGTCGCTGAAAGTTAAGTGAATACCGTGAGTGTAACTTGAGTACCGTTCTTCTGACTAATCGGACTTTGTCTTCATCTAGTAAGTCTTGCTTCTCCCTTACACACACCTGACTTTATTTTATGTCCTCCTCGTGTCTAAATTTTTCATGACTACTTTGGCCGGAACAAAAGTCGTCAGGGTAATTTTGCTTTTAAAATTCTAAAAAATAACACTTTAAGCCCCGGCATAGGCAGAATGTAGAAAATCCGACGTTCTCCATGGTTTCTCGTTTTCCCTGTTTCTCGTTGCAGAGTTAAGTTTACAGTTCAAATGTTCGCCTAATAGGGACCCTATTCCTGGTGTTTCTTGTTGCGGGCCTTCTTCTTCTTCTGAATTTATTTTCCCAAAAAGAATCTTTTTCCTGCTAGACATTCTTCTGTCAGATCAGCTCTACCTGTCGAGCCTCATCTTTATGCCAGATCTAGGTCTCCTTCTGTCAGGTCTAGGTCTCCTTCTGCCAGGTCCAGGGCTCCTCCTGCCAGGCATCGTTTCTTAACTATTCTTGAATTTGAACTTTAAGATCTGAGATTTGTTCGACTTATTTTAAACAAGAATCTGAACCGGATATTTGACATTCGAAGATAAGCTTTTCCTCCCAAAACACCAATTTTACTGAGAACAAGAAGAAGTGTCTTTGAGCACATGGCAACAAAAGAATGAGTTGTATTGTCAACGCCAAATGGTGTATCTTCAAAATAGTGAAAAAATTAGAAAAACACTCAAGTTTTCGTGGAATATATTTTCCTTTTGTAATCTCAGGGAAATGGGAAAAAATTAAAATGGACAGCGGTGCAGGTAAAGAGTTGAGCATAGAAAAAATTGCGGTAATTCCATCAGGCAACACTTACTCCATCGCAACGAGTTTTAGAATATTTCATATCTCAACTGTGAACTATAATTCTCGACATCGTTGATTTGATTTAAAAAATCTGGCCTAGGTGTGGACACAGTCTAACTGCGCGCAAAAGAGCAATTTTTGAATATTTAACAATATTTGATTCATAATTTAAACTTTAAACCCTACGATTTACGTTGTTACATCAAAAATATTTATAACTTATGGGTAAAAGTTTTTAAGTTTTAAGTATAAATAACATATAGTGATAATGTGGATGCCAAATGCAGTCTCGCAAAGGTGTCGGTGGTAATTATTATTAATTTGATTTTTGTGTTTTAGTTAATGGCAGCTGCGATGGGGAATATTAAATGCGTTAAACGTAGTTTTAGGGGCTTGTTAAAAATTACTGTAGGGTTGGAGATATCAATTATAATTAACTAGTAATTGACTAGTAAAAATAATTGTAATTGGCTAGTGTTATTTTTTTTTAATTTGAAATATTTTATCTGATTTAGTTAAACACAGCTGAGATGAAGTGTGCTTAATGTGCAAGGTGTAGTTTCTGGGGACTCTAGATTATTACTATGAAGATAGGGTTATCAGCTAGACATTTGGGAAGAAGTATGGAGTGATTATTTTGAATTTGACTTTTTTTTTGTCTTTTAGTTGAAGGCAGTTGAGATGAAGTATACTAAATAAGATAGAAGTGGTTTTTAAGGTAGTCCAATGTAGAGATAATGATATTGACAGATAACCACAGATGACTTTAATGTCGTGCCTAAGAAACATGCACATTATTCTTTAGGCTTTCCAAATTTGCTTTCCTATTCTTCCTACAAAATCCCACTAAATTTTTAATAGTCTGCATATTTTTACAGTGTACGTTCAAAAGTCGACTTATCAAGCCCTCAGATTCAAATAATTATAATAATTTTACAAAAATAATAATTCGATATAGTAGTCTGTAAACATTCTGAGCCTAAGAGAAAAAACATAATGTTAATGATATTAATTTTTTTGCTGAAAATTTTTTCCAATTCTTTAAACATATTTTGCAGAATTTGATTCGTTATTTAAAGTTTAAAATGGGCCATAATAGTAGACACTGTATGAATTTCTCACGTGAAAACTAGCTTTTCCTAAAACGTAAAAGATTACCTGAATGACGTCAGTTTTAACAAAATTCATGATCAAATTTTTCTCCTTGAAACTATTTTTATGTAATGTAAATGTCTCAGAAAAGCAAGCTTGACGCCTTCAATCAAAGAGATAATGACTTTAGTAAAGAATATACAAGCCAATGAAGAAGTAGAATATTCATTTCTTAGATTGTGAATCAAATTATTCATTAGCATATTCATAACTTTTTTCTCTTAATTAAAAATATGAGTATTATTAATACTCTACTCTTATCCTTGGCGTTTATCCTCTATTTCATTGGTGAATATAATAATATAATACTTTTTTTATTTTGAGTAAACATTAAAAAAGCTTCGCGTATTTTTCTATTCATTCTTCCACAAGCACGTCTACGTAAATACAAAATATATAGTTTGCGCAATACATAAGGGAATCTCGGTTATTTTGAAATAATGGTACGGGCTTAAGGAGATCCGCTTTCTTTATGATACTTTAAGAACCACTTATACTTCTTCAATAATACTCACTTCCGAAATAATACGTATCTACTTATACTACCTCATAGGCTATCCCTTTATGCTCACAAAAATTTTAATCTTAGATTTTATGTACACACGAATGAACTTCTGAGGCTGCTATTTCATTAACGCTAATCATTCTGATTAACTTGATTCAGAGGCGTGTGATTCTAATCTTTTTCAAAGATGGTGTTGTAAAGTGAATTATCACCCAACACGCATCTATCTTTCCAACAAGGTGGTAGGCCTATTCTTTCAGACGCCAAATTTGTGTTATGCATTTGGTGTTTCGTTATCTGTGCGTGGTAGGTTTTGTTCAAATTTACCAGATCTATGTTAAACTATTTGATGAGCGTAGAAGACCAGGTGCGAAGCGGAATCGCGTGTGTATTAACAGTCTAGATCATGTAAACTAAATTAAGGTTGGTTTCCAATATGACTTTCCAGGGCTTGACAAAGGCAGTCAAAAGACTTTTCTTAACAGTAGTGTGACAGGATCTCATCAACTGTAGGTTGCCTAGATAATCTCGATGAACTTCTACAGTTTTTCCTTAGAGGTGTAGCAGCACGCAGATACTTATCCTGATATGCCTTTATTGTGAAACCATCATTAAAAAATCAACAATGGTTGCTGATTACAGTTGCTTATCATAAAAAATATTGAAAAATTGCCTCAAATATCAAATCAGATACCGCAAAAGCTCATTACTATTTTTCAATGATAAAACTTCCCCGATCTAACATTTAAGTTTTGTTAATTTTTATAAAAATCGAAACATGCTCGGCCTAATTTTAACATCCCTAAGAAATTTTTTTAGCTGAGGATGTTGTAGGCTTTACTGTGAGCGTGAACTTTGGCTGACATGGAGGATATTAGGTACTTGCATAGAGTTGGAAGACAGGAAATCGGTCAGAAGGACGACGGAATTTAGGTGTCGAGTTTTTTTGTGAGCACGCCGCCTTTGGTTATGAAAAAAGTCGTCGAGGTTGTCTGATTAAGCGTGTTCTGATAACACCTAGTCAATGAACCTTGTACACACTTAGGAAACCTTTATCAAAATGCTTCTAGGTTGCTTTTATTATTTTTTTCCAAACCTTTACCTAGTGATCAGCCATGTCTTGCGAACGTGGAACTTCGAGCCTCACCTCTTGTTTTTGTGCTTCACTGATATCCTAGTAGAAAAGGTGTCCAAAGGTTGAAAGGATTTGTTTTAATCAATTCTGGCGTTATATTTGTTGTATCTGTGCAGCCTAGCAGTCAGAACATAGAGCCTCTGCCAGAAGAACTCAATCTCTTCATACAACATTACCTGTATCCACGCTTATATTGCGGTAGCCTGACCAGCTTGCATCATATTTTTTAAATTGCATCCTCAATTTTCATATTCCACAGTGGATCATTTCTACCTTTTTATAGGCTGTGTATTCCTCTTAGGTATATATTTTAGTACTTGTCTTTTGACTGTGGCAGCTGCTGCGCAGTGTACAAGCACCTATGTAATAGCAAGGTGCTTAATCTGGAATAATAGCAAGACCTGGATATAAAGGTGTCTGAGCAGTGTCAGCAAGGACTTCAACATTTTAACTTCAGATAGAAAGTGTCTTGAATTTGTTTCTACATCACGAAATTCCAAAAAAGCGCGTTTGAAATTCTCTTCGAGTTTCTTACGATTTTCTGAGAGTTCGGTGTTGTTTATGTTCATAATCGATCATTGTTGTACCAAAACTGAGCATCATTCTGTCTCCTTTTTACAACGACTTCAATTATACTTGCATACTTGCCCTTTTATAGTGTCAATTGTCACCTCAGACAGCAGTCCATTTCCAAAGATTAAGTTTTCAGGCCTGCTAGATGCTATTTGTTTATTCTCTCCGTCCAGGGTGGAGATGTATTTAAACAAGACGAAGATGTTCTCGTCACGGAGGTCTACTAATTTATTTTGCATGGAAGTAAGTACGAAGAACCCATTCTTTTAGTTCCTTTGACCGCTTTATTCTGCTCCAGGGTTATTAAACCCACCTAGTATTTGCAGAGTAGCTTCACTTGCTCCAACTTCTGATGTTATCTGGTTAAGTTGGTCTGTAGAGGAAATACTTTTTTCTACGATAGTTCTGATTCTCTAGAGTAGGTCTTTTCCTTTGACCTACCACATCTCAGGCTGCTTTTCATATCATTTTTCTAAGAAGACCGTATTTCTTTCTGTCGGTGGTAGAGCACTTTTAAGCTCTGTTATAGAAGCGCATCATAGATTCTTCATATCGGGATAAATACGAGAAGCGCTTCAGTGGCACTCTCTTAGAAGTGGTGATGAGGGGGCTCTTAACTGAAGCATCCTCTACGAGTGCAGCTGATGATAGTTTACTGCTTGCCACTTGCGGGTGATTATCGGCGTGAGGTAACAGTACCTCTTTTAGGCATTCTAGTAAGATATAGCTGTTCTTCACATTCCTCAACATAACTGTTGTCCCGCATGCTGTAGCCTTCAGCGGCGGCTCCAGGGTTACCAAAAAATCCTTGTAAAGCAAGATTTCGATATAATCCTTAGATTAGAAAAATATTTTCTAATACTTGGAATGTTACTTGATACTACATTATATATTACATTATATAACCTGATAATAATCAGTAGTATTTTCCCCTTATTTGAAAAAATATACATTTTACGCACTTTGGAAATATTTTGTTTCCGAAAATCTCATTGCTTAATGATAAACAATATCATTATTATTTTTCCACTCAGCCCATTTTTCAAATCGAAATGATAAAGACATTACAGCATAACACAATCCTTAAAATTGACGTGAATAAAACAAAAATTTGGTGTTTAAAAGGAAGGTTAAGAGAACAGTATGCAACACTGCTTCAAACGATGAGAGGATAGGACAATTAAAAAAGGTGATAAGTTGAAAACTGCTTTTTTTAATACTACATTCAAGATTTGCAACACTGTGGCGCGTAGCGCGCGAATCATAATTGTTATTTTTTAATAATTTTTTAATTCAAAAAACAGAAATACGCTATATTTATTTCACAAAAATTTAATCGTCTGCTTCTCGTTGCAGAGTTGAGCACACAGTTTGAGTGTTTGCCTAATGGTGACCCAATTCCTGGTGTTCCTCGTTACGGAACTTCCTCCTCTTCTTCTGAAAGGCAACCTCCAGGAACCTATCATCATCTTTTCAGACCACATTCTTCAGAAAGGATTCTTCCTCTTGACAGACCTCATTTTTCTGCCGGGTCTCCTTCTCCTGCCAAGCTACCTCTTCGTGCGAGGTCCAGGTCCCCTACTACCTTGCAAAATTTGTCGCAAATATTCGCACTTAGTCGTAAAGAACTTAGATCTATTCGACTGTTTCCCTACAAAAATCTGAACCGAATATTCGAACTTCGAAGATACGCTTTTCCTCCCGATAAGCCAATTTACTTGAGAACCAATGCTGATAATAAGCATGTGCCAACCGAAGAACAAATTGTATTATCAATGTCTAATGGTGACGTCTTTGCAATATTAGAAAAATCACCAAACAGGCAATCAAGTTTTCGTGGAATATTTACTATTGTGGAAAATGAGGTGACAAAACGGGCGAAAATAAATATTTACAGCGGCGCGGTTCAAAAATTGACTCCAGAAGAAATCGCAGAATCTCCACTAGGTAAAAATAAACCAATAACCAAGTGTTTCAAGATATTGCAATAATTACGTGTGTGAACTACAATTGTTGGCATCGTTTACGCCATCTAAAATCTGGAATTCTGCACTCTGAATTCCCTTTCGCTAAAACTCTTTTGGCTTTAATAAATGAATTCTCATCACTTGTCTGCTGCTTCGTAATCGATTAAAGTGTATCCAAAATGAAAATTTTTTTATATTGCACCACTGTCAGAAATTATCTACACGGCTAGCGCAAGCGTTACTAAAAATTACTGCTGAATATAAAATGTGATTTCTTTTTTAAAAAACGAGCGAGAAACTTTTTTTAAACCCATAGCATGACTTTAAAAATCTTTACGGGTTCTTGAGATATGACAAAAATGTCCAAGCGTATCTGAGTTGCGTTTTAGTCGACAGACCGCGCGAAGGCGGGACATAATTTTAAATCATATAACTTTGTTTCTATCAAAGAAATTTGATATTTTCATCAATAAAAATGATTCTGCTTTAATTTATTTGAAATTCATACTGTGTTTTATAACCTTATCTTAAAACAGCATAGTTTTTGAGAAAAAAAGTTGGTTGAGACAAGCGGACTTTATTAAAATCAAACATTCAAACTTGAATTTACTTTGAAGACATAAGAGTGACAACCGGATATAAACAATATGAGATTGTCACATTATTATATTTGAAATAACGTATTTAAATTAACAACTTTAAATGAACCTTATTCAGTTGTCATATTCCCACCTACTCTTTTGAGCCAGAGTAGGAATAAGTTTGAAATCATTTTAAAGTATATCTAGAAGTTTATGAAAATTGTTTTTTGCTGAGAACCATAGCTTTTGCTTTGATCGTAAAAAATTGTATTCAACCAAAAATACGCCTACCTCTGTCTATTTTTTGGGTTTTTATCCTTACTATGGAGATGATGATATTGCCGCCAGTGTTGTGAAAGTTTCTGATGTAATTATTTTTAGTTTGAAAATTTTAAGCTGTTTTTTGGCTCTTTTAGTTGAAGGCATTTGAGATAGGGTATGTTAAATGAGCTAATCGTAGTTGTTAAGGTTGCCAAATATTACTGTAGGGACAGGTACATATAGTTTTGCGTTTTGTTTAATTTTCATGTTGAACTGGATATTGAGATGTAATCGATTGATGAAATCGGAAAACTTGTGTACGTTATCTAGTCAATGTCTCCAGATAAAAAAAGTGTCTTTAACGTAACGGCGCCAAAATTCCAGTTTAAGCTTGGATTGGGTAAAGATTTTGGTTTCTTGATGTTCCATGAAAATGTTGGATACTGCAGGTAATGTTTACGAAACATTGGCAGACACGTAGTCTTGCACACGATTGAAACCCGAAACACCTTTTATTTTTATTATAAATTACTTAAGCGTAATTTTTTTACTTATTTATTGTTATGTGTTATTTACTTACAATAACTAAAAAACTTCAAGAAATGTATAAGCTATGCTAAAAAGATATTGTTTGACATATGTGACGTTCCGCAAGGAAAGGGACCTTAGGGTTAGCAGGCAATTTTTTCTGTAGAAGCGATAAAAGAGACGGACGGAGTCAAGCACTCAGAGAGTGGGGGACAAGCTCCAAAATCCAGCTTTACTATTTACCACTACATACCTCTCGCTCCGTGTTCAGCGAATCAGACGAACTCTCGAGTCACACGGACACAGAACGGAAAGTTGTGGCGGAAAGTGGTGGGGCT
>JAUELO010000097.1:3844079-3860954 GCA_032357855.1 Amphibolips quercusostensackenii
AATTATATTTTCTAAGAAAAATTTCCAATTTTCTGGACTATTTTTCTAACCATTTCCAAAGTGAGTAAAAAAATCTACATGCTTCTATAAGGGTTCTATATGGTTCTATGAAATATAGGATATAAAAGTGTGCAGTTCATAATCAAAAAGTATGGTGTGGAAAATAAATTATATTTTCTAAGAAAATTTTTTTATTTTGTAACCTCTATTTTGAAAGTAAGTAAAAAATCTATATGCTTCTATATGGTTCTATAGAATATAGGATATAAAAGTGTGCAGTCCATAATCAAAAAGTATAGAATGGAAAATAAATTATATTTTCTAAGAAAAATTTTTTATTTTGTAACCTCTATTTTAAAAGTAAGTAAAAAATCTATATGCTTCTATATGGTTCTATATGGTACTATAGAATATAGGATATAAAAGTATGCAGTCCATAATTTAAAAAGTATGGAGTGGAAAATAAATTTTATTTTCTAAGAAAAATTTCAAATTTTCTAACCTATATTTTAAAAGTAAGTACAAAAATCTATATGCTTCTATATGGTTTTATAGAATATAGGATATAAAAATGTGCAGTTCATAATCAAAAATTATGGAGTAGAAAATGAATTATATTTTCTAAGAAAAATGTCCAATTTTCTAACCTATTTTTCTAACCATTTTAAAAGTGAGTACGAAAATCTATATGCTTTTATATGGTTCTATATGGCTATATATAATATAGAATATAAAAGTGTGCAGTCCATAATAAAAAAGTATGGAGTGTAAAATAAATTATATTTTCTAAGAAAAATTTCCAATTTTCTGGACTATTTTTCTAACCATTTCCAAAGTGAGTAAAAAAATCTATATGCTTCTATAGAATATAGGATGTAAAAGTGTGCAGTCCGTAATCAAAAAGAATAGAGTGAAAAATAAATTTTATTTTCTAAGAAAAAATGACAATTTTCTAACACAATATTTTTAAAGTGAGTAAAAAAATTTATATGCTTCTATATGGTTCTATAAAATATAGGGTATAAAAGTGTGCAGCCCATAATCAAAAAGTATATAGTGAAAAATAAATTTTAATTTCTAAGAAAAAATGACAATTTTTTAAGACAATATTTTAAAAGTGAGTAAAAAAATTTATATGCTTCTATATGGTTCTATAAAATATAGAGTATAAAAGTGTACAGCCCATAATCAAAAAGTATAGAGTGAAAAATAAATTTTATTTTCTAAGAAAAAATGACAATTTTCTAACACAATATTTTAAAAGTGGTAAAAAAAACGATATGCTTCTATATGCTTCTATATGGTTCTATATGCTTATAGACAGGATTCGAAGCTGTAAAGCGACCAAAGGAGACATAAAGCAATATGAAATGGAAGGGTCGATATTCTGCAACAGTTAAATAATTTTATTCTATTTTTATACAAATAATTTGTGTTAAATAATAATAAAATTGTTTAGCTGTTGTAGAATATAAAAGTAAAATATATTTTAGACTCTTCTTGTTATCTTTGAAGTGGAGTGTCGAAAGCTTCTTGAAAACCGAACTTGATGATACTATATCGGTTGGGTAAAGAACACAAACGAACTTTGGAAGACTGTCGAAGAGCAGCGTGGGTTTCATCAGGTTGATTTTTAAAAGACACCACCCGGCTTTGAAGACCGAAATATATATTATATATCTGCAGCTATTTCGGTGAAGATTTTTTTTCTTGGTTAAAAGCTTACGCTAGGACAATCACACTTTTAGAAATTTCTACAGCGATTTTACTATGAACGTAACAGAAGTCATACGTATAGTAATATTTACTATACGTGTTTAATACTCTAAATTATGAGAAAAATGATAGTTTATCGTGATTTTTCTTAATCTTTACAACTAATTTAAAATAACAAATAATAAATTTTTAAACCGAGGCGAATTTTATAGAAAATATTTGACTTTTCACATATGCCAAAAAGACAAATTCAAATCCCAAAGTCGAACAGCGGGGGGATTATGTATGGGGTTCCCAAAGAAACACCCATGTACGTGTTGGGACACTAATGAGAGGTCTCTCCGGTACTTTTCGTCGATTTTCGATTTTCGAAGGTCTTTAGAAATTTTGACCTAAAGGTCCTAACGACACGTGAGCATCTGTTAAGCTGTGAGCACGTGTTTTGCACACGTTTTCCCCGGGCGCCGGTCTTAACTGGTACAATAAAATGGGTATTTCACCTTGAATGTTCCACGTACGCCTATTCAAAAAATTACCGAACTGGCGCTATAAATTAAGACCTCTGGGAACAGAAAAAGTCGAAAGGGCCTAGCATGTTTCAATTTTCGGAATACGACTCTTTTGTATGTAAGACCCCCCCCCCCACACACACACTTACATAGAAAAGCAACAAAGAAAGATTTTAAAACTGTTTTTTTTAAATAAAATTAATGTTGGTAGTTCCTTTCATTCAGTGTGACACTCTTCAACTTTTTAGCATCTCATTGTAAAAATATTGCATTTTTATTAAAATAAATGAATTTTTGACCTAAATAAATGGCTTTAACAAAATAGTTAAATTTTCAACCAAACAGATGAATTTTCAACAAAAATTATTCATTTTTTATTCAACTAGATGAATTTTTATCAAAATAATAAAGTTTTCAACCAAAAAAGATACATTTTCCAATAAAAAAGATAAACTTTTTATTAAAACTGAACTGTTTGAATGACAATTCATCTTTGTATGTTAAAAATTTAGCTATTTGGTAAAAATGCAAATATTTTGTTAAAAGTTTAATTATTTGTTTGAAAATTCTACTATTTTGTTAAAATCATCATTTCCGACCGAAATAATATCAGTTTAATTATTTTTATTGTTACATAAATATAAATTTTTTAAGGTTTTTGAGAAAACTCGAAAGAGATTTCTGAAAAATAGACATGTCGAAACAAAATTTAAAAAAAGTTCATATTCAACCAAACAATTCAATTTTTAAACATAAAAGATAAATTCTAAATTAAAAATAAAAGTTGATATTTTCATTCGAAGATTTTTATTCACAATCAAAATCAGTTAAATTTATCCAAAAAAGACCAATTTTAAACAAAAACGGTAATCCTTGACCGAGCAGTGGAATTTTCAACCAAAAAAGTTGAATCCTCAACCAAGAAATATTTAAATTTTGAACTAAATAGTTAAAATTTTAATATAAGAAAGAGGTTAAATTTTTATTAGAAGAAATGAGTTTTCAACAAAATTGTTGATTTTTCCATCAAGACAGATTTTTCAGTCAAGATAGAAAAATTCAAAAATATTTTGGACGATTTCAGATAGGACAAAAAATTACCTAGAAAATTTCTAAGATTTTTTTATAGTGATTTACAAAATAAAAAATAAAATAAAATATTTCAGAAATATTACATTATTCAAATATTTTAAAATACTTTCTTAAAATAACTTTTCCACAATATATAATAACTTAAATCCTTCCCAGGAATCTTAAGAAAATTTGTTTCTTATTATGAAATCTTTCGAAATCGTTACAAATTACAAAACAGATTTTTTGTCCAGAAAAAAAATTTTTTCAAATTATAATTTGAAGAGAAAAAAAATTATCAAAACAAAATTAAAAATTTGAATAACTATTTATTTTTGAATTTTCTTTGTATAGAAAATCCAAAAAGATTTTTGTAGATTTTAGATATGAAGAAAAAGTACAGAGAAAATTTTTAAAAAATGTTTTGTTATTTCACAGAATTTCAGAAAATTTTAGGAAATGTTTCAAAGTTTTAAAATATTTTTAGTCTCTCTAAAATTCAAAAAATTGTTAAATGTCTTTTAAACTGACTTAAATTATTCTTAAAATTATTTCAAAATTTTCCGTAATTATTTTTCACTACTTTGGAAATCGCTTGTGATGTTTTATCTTTTTTTTTTAATATTCTATCAAAATTAATTTTAAAAAAATCACCTAATATTCCCGTGAATCTTGAAAAAAAATTGTATTACCTTCAAATTTTTCAAAATCTTTCGAACATTTCAAAAAATTTCTAAACTTTATTTCAAAATCTTGAAAAATCTACGTTTTTAAAAATTTTTTTAAAATTTTTTTATTCCTCTTTAATTTGTTTGAGAAACTTCTAAATATCTGTTAAAATAATTCGAATCATTTAGATTTATTTTTGATCATTTTGGAAATCTTTTGTAGTGTTTTATAATCTTTTAAAACAATCTCTCAAAATTAAGTAAAAAAAATAAAGAATCACTTTTAATACCCAGAGATCTTGAGAGAAATTTTTAATTATCTTAAAATCTTTCAAAATTTTTAAAAAAGTTTAAAATATTATTTTTAATTCTTGCAAAGTCTGGATTTAATTTGAAATTTTTTGAAATGTTTTATTCTTTTTGATTTTTTCTGAAACTCCCAAATATTTGTTAAAATGATTTGAATCTTTCCAAAAAATTGATAAATTTTTTTAATTCCCTTCAAATCATTTCGATTCTTTTTTGAAAATTTTGGAAATATCTTGTAATGTTTTATAATCTTTTAAAACAGTCACTTTTAATTAATTTTCAAAAATAAACAATCACTTTCAATATTTCCAAGAATATTTTTAAAAAAATTTTCATTGTCTTAAAATCTTTAAAAATCTTGAAAAAGCTTCAAAAAACTTCTAAAATTTATTTCAAAATCTTTAAAAATCTACATTTTGTTTCAAGTTTTTTGAAATCTTAGTTTTTAAAAATTTTTTTCAAAACTTTTAAGTATCTGTTAAAAAGATTCGAATTTTTCCTTCAATTTTAAAGAAAGAAAAATGTTAAAAATTGCCTTCAAATCTTCCAGGTTCTTTTTTGATAATTTTGGATATCTTTTGGAATGTTTTGAATTCTTTTTAAATATTTACTTCAAATAAATTTGCCTAAGACCTTTCAAAATTCTCAAAAAGCTTTTAGATGTTTTGTTCGAAATTTCCCAAAATCTACATCTTGTTTTTTAAAAAATTATTTTTGTATTCTAGATTTCTTCCAAAACTTCTAAATTTATCTCTGGAACCTATTTGAACTTTTTTTAATTTGTAATCTTGCATAATTCTAAAAATTTGCTTTGAAACTTATTTCACTTTAAAATGAGTATTATCCTTTTGTCATTTTAATAACATTTAATTAAAACGTTAAGAAAAGAATTTTATTGACTTTATTATTAAAAAATTATTATTTACGATTTAAAGTTTTTCTGCTGTAAATAAATTTCTTACATGGACATTGCGATTTAAAAAATTTGAAAAAATTTAAAAGAAGTAGGATAGGGTTAGGATAGGATAGGGTGAGATAGGATAGGATAGGGTGGGGTAGGGTAGAATAGGATAGGACAGGATCGAATAGGGCGAGATGAGGTAGGATAGTGTAGGATAGGATAGGGTGGGATAGGATAGGATAGGGTGGAATAGGATAAGGTGGGATAGGATAGGGTGGTATAGGATAGGAAAGTGTGGGATAGGATAGCGTGGGATAGGATAGGAAAGGGTGAGGTAGGACAGGATAGGGTCGGATAGTGTAGGATAGAATAGGGTGGGATAGGATAGGATAGGGTGGGATAGCATAGGGTGATATATGATAGAAAAGGAAAGAGATAAGGTAGGATAGGGTGGGATGTGATAGGATAGTCTAGGATAGGATAGGGTAGGATAGCATAGGGAGTATGGGATAGGAAAGGGTGGGATATGATAGGATAGTCTAGGATATGATAGGGTAGGATAGGATAGGATGGGATAGGGTACGATAGGGTGGGATATGATAGGATAGTCTGGGATAGAATAGGTTGGGATAGGGTAGAATAGGGTGGGATATGATAGGATAGTCTGAGATAGGATAGGGTGGGATAGAATAGGGTGGGATAGGGTAGGATAGGATAGGGTAGGATAGAATAGGATAGGAAAGGGTGGGATAGGGTAGGATAGGGTAGGATAGGGTGGGAAAGAGTAGAATAGTATAGCGTGGAATAGGATAGAATAGGTTAAGATAGAATAGGATAAGATAAAAAGGATAGGAATGGTTAGGATAGGATAGGATGGGATAGGGTGTGATAAGGTAGGATAGGATAGTACTATTCCGGAGATATAAATTTACTATAAAAACGTGTAAAAATGTGATGAAATCACGAAAAAAAAAATTAACTGAGTGCCCTGACGGTCTCATTGGAATTAGGACTCGACGACGTACCAGATTCAGTATCCAAGCCTTTTGGCTCATATTACTATCGGCAATTTGATTCCCACTGAAAGAGTTGGATCGCGGACTTCCCGTTGTATCGTCTACTACACCCGCCCAATGGCGTAACCCAAGTGGACCAACTTTCACAATTTTCATATCTAATGAGGGAAACATTCATTAAGAAATTTTTCATGAAGAATCATCATGAGTTTTGAGAAGGTCGCATAATAATTGAGTGAGGGAGAGAGAGAGGGGGAGATATCGAGAAAGAGGAAAGTAGAAGGGGAAATGAGAAATAGGGAAAGGGGGGAAGTAGAAGGAAAATGAGAAAGAGGAAACGAGAAAGGAAAAGGGGAAGGGTAAAAGGAAAGAGGTAATAGGAAAGAGGGAAGGGTAAATGGAAAGGGGTAATAGGAAAGAGGGAAGGGTAAATGGAAAGGGGTAATAGTAAAGAGGGAAGGGTAAGGGGAAAGGGGTAATAAAAAGGGGGAAATATGAAATGAAAAAGGGCAAATATGAAATGAAACATAGGAAAGGGAAAAGGGGAAAGTAAGAGAAATACAGATTTGTTGATCCAGACCCTGCCCGGTTGTACGGTTATACAGTTGTGTGATCAGTCGTTTTTTGAAGTTTCACTTAAAAATTTACTTCCGCCCCAAAAGAAGTTTCACTTTAAAAATATCTGTGGTTGTCAAAATTTGAAGAAAAGAGTGAAAAATTAATTATAATGAGGCCTCGAACTCAAGGTGCACTTCTGAATGGAAGGAAGTTTTTTTAGCCTCATCTTAGATTTCAGTGTGATGAGTAAATTTTGAAAAAGTACTGTTTTCTTTGAAAAAAATATAGGGGTACATCCGGTAATCTTGAAAGTAGAATACGGACGAGCCGGTGGATATGTCGAAAAAAATTTTGAGCAGCAGGGTGGAATGAAGCGTCTCAAACCATATGTTGCCCATCATTATAATACCCTCTCGATAATGAAGGGTCTCTAAGTAGATGCCAGATTTAAGAAAGCCCCTAAAATGTTAACAGGGTCCCTTGACCACAAGAATGCATTCGAGCACCTCACAGATTTCCGGATAAACTTACACCGTATTCGCATATTTTACTGCCCTAGAAGGCGTCACCCACAAATTAGGTACTCTCTAAATTTCAATCAGTGAGACATAGGTTACTGAATCTAATCAGTAAGGATTTTTACTGAACGGGCAGGGTCTAGATCGAGAAATCTCTCTTACTCTCTCCTTACCCCTTTACCCTTTCCACTTTCTCTTTTTCCCTTTTCCTATTTTCTGGATCGCAAAATCTCTCTGCTTCTCTTACTTTCTCTCCCCTTTTTCCGTTTACCCCTCTCCCCTTTTCTCTCTTTTCCTTTTCTCCTTTTCCCATTTTTTGGATCGAGAAATCTCCCTTTCTCTTTCTTACTTTCTAATTACCCTTTTACCCCTTTCCCTTTTCCCCTTTCCACTTTATTTTTCCCCTTTTCTCAATCTCTGGATCGAAAAATCTCTTGGTCTCTCTCTTACTTTCTCCTCTCTCCTTTTCTTCTTGACCCTTTCCCTTTTACCCTTTCCCCTTTCCACTTTTTCTTTTTTCCTTCTTCCATTTTCTGGATCGCGAAATCTCTCTGCTTCTCTTACTTTCGCTCCCCCTTTTCCCTTTACCCCTCTCCCCTTTTCTCTCTTTTCCTTTTCCCATTTTTTGGATCGAGAAATCTCTCTCTCTCTTTCTTACTTTCTAATTAACCTTTTACCCCTTTCCCCTTTCCCCTTTCTACTTTATTTTTCCCCTTTTCTCATTCTCTGGATCGAGAAATCTCTTGGTCTCTCTCTTACTTTCTCCTCTCTCCTTTTCTTCTTTACCATTTCCCTTTTACCCTTTCCCCTGTGCACATTCTCCTTCCCCTTTTCTCATTTTCTGGATCAAGAAATCTCTCTGTGTCTTTCTTACTGTCTGCTCTCTCCTTTTCGCTTTTCCCCTTTCCCTTTTTCTCCTTTTTCTATTTTCTGGATGGAGGAATTTCTCTGTCTCTTATTTTCTCCTTTCCTCTCTACTTATTTCCTTTTTACTTTTTCTCCTTCCCCTTTTTTCCTTTTTCTTCTCCACTTTTCCCCATTTGTAAATGTAAATTATAAAAAATTTGAAAACGTCCTAGTTATTCAATCATTTATATCGTTGTTTGCTTTAATTATTTTGTTCGCAATTCGTTTTTTTTTCAGGCTAAAATTTAACTCTTGTATTTTTAAATGAAAATTTATATTTTTTAATTAGATATTTAAATATTTTTGCTGGAAATTTAATTTTTTTGCTTAAGATTCTTTTTTTTTAATTTATTGTTTTTAGCTGAAAATGTAGTTATTTCAGTTTTTTTATAGTTTTTTTTACTTAAATATTTGAACATTTGGTTGAAAATTTATGTGTTTTATTAAAAATTCATTTTTTCGGGAGAAAATTAAATTTTTCTATCTTTGGGGAAAACTTACCTTTCTAGTTAAAAATTCAAACATTTAGTTGATAATTCATGTTTTTTAAAATATTCTCATTACTTGAAAGTTTAACTATTTGATTAAAAATTCATGTATTTTATTGAACATTCATCTTTTTTGGCAGACAATTAACCTTTTTGGTTAAAAATTTAGGTATTTGGTACAAAATTAATTTTTTTGGTTAAAAATGTATAATTTTAGTTGAGAATTCATTCTTTTTGCTTAAAATTTCTTTTATTTTAGTTGAGGATTAATTTTTTTAGCTGAAAATTTAATTAATTCAGTTTTTATGAAAACTGTTCTTTCTAGTACAAAAATTAGATAGTTAGTTAATAATTTATCTATTTTGTTAAAAATTATTTTTTTCATTTGAAGATTTATAATTTTAGTTGAAAATTCATCTCCTTAGCTTGATATTGAACTATTTTGTTAAAACTTATTTTTTTTGAAGAAAAATTATTTTTAAAAATGAAAATTGATGTATGTTGTTGAAAATTGTTTGTTGTTGTTTGAAAATTCACTTAAATCATTAAAAATTCACGTATTTTACTGAAAATTCATCTTTTTGATAGATCAGTATTCTTTTTGGTTAAGAATTCAAGTATTTTGTTAAAAATTAATTTTTTTTGGTTGAGGACTCATCATTTAAGTTGAAAATTTTTATTTTAAATACATTCATATTACTGCTTGAACTTTTTTTTTGATTTTGGTTGAAAATTTAACTATTTTGTTGAAAACTCGTTCTTCTTTAGTTAAAAATTAATTTTTTTTATTAAAAAATGTTAATGTTATATCTTTTATTGAAAATTCTTTGTTTTTATTTGAAAATTTCTTTATTTCATTAAAAATTCATTTATTTTGCTGAAAATTGATCTTTTTGATAGGCCAGTGATCTTTTTTGTTCAAAATTCAAGTAATTTGTTGAAAATTAATTTTTTTTTGGTTAAAGATTCATCATTTAAGTTAAAAATTTTCATTTCAAGTACAATCATTTTATTGCTTCAATATTTGTTTTTGATTTTGGTTAAAAATTTAACTATTTTGTTGAACATTTATTTTTATTTAGTTAAAAATTAATTTTTTTATCAAAAAATGTTAATGTTTTATTTTTTGTTAAAAATTCTTTGTTTATATTTGGAAATTTAATTATTTCATTGAAAATTCTTTTTTTTGATAGGCCAGTTATCTTTTTTGTTAAAAATTCAAGTATTTAGTTAAAACTTGTTTTTTTTTAGTTGAAGATTCACTATTATAGTTGAACATTTTCATTTTTATCTTTTTCATTATATTGCTGAAAAATTTGTTTGTTTTTTGTTTGTCGAAAATCAATTTTTTTGTGACTGAAAATTCAATTATTTCATTTTTGATCAAAATTTACCTATCTTTTTAGTGAAAAATTTAAACACTTGGTTGATAATTCATATATTTTGTTCGAGATTGTTTTTTTTTTGGACGAAAATTATTTTTTTTACTAAAAATTCCCCTATTCCATTTTAAGTTTAGAATTTATAAATTTTTTTGTTAAAAATTCAAGTATTCGGTTAAAAATTAATTTTTTTGGTTAAAGATTCGTCATTTTATTTGGAAATTTTCATTTTTATCACTTTCAGTTTATTTCTTAAAAATTTTTTTTCGTTGAAAATTAATTTTTTTTACTAAAAATTCTATTTTATTTTAAGATTAAAATTGATAATTTTTAGTTAAAAATTCAAATATTTGGTTAAAAATTTATGAACTTTTTATTAATTTTTTTTTGGTAGAAAATTAATCTCATTAGTTGAAAATCAAGCTGCTTAGTTGAAAATTACATTTAACTGATCAATTTTAAACTTTATTTTTAAGTCGTAACACATTACAAATGATATATATTGACCCATTCCTCTCCATTACTTTTTATTGCTACACGAGTTCAACTGGTAAGCTCTTAATCCGGAAGCATTAGGATCAGTAGAGTTAAAGATTCTATTATTATCCGTCGTAAAATCGTGATAAATTCATTTCGTTCCAGCTGATGCTTGTTAGGTTTGTAATCATCAAATAAACTCTCGACGCCACTGGAGGATGTTCGGCTCTGTCGCATAATTTATGCATTTTTTCACCTTTGGAACGCTCATAAGCTCGTCCTTGTATCGCATTGCTACACTACAGTACTTTTGAAGAAAGGCTCTATCTACATTTTACAGAGCATGATAATTTTTTATAATTTTATCGTTTATTTATTATCTTAGGGTGGAGAGTCAAGTTACGTCAGTCCTACCAAACGTCGGTTTGTCAGTCCCACCAAACTTCAGGTTGTCAGTCCCACCAAACTTCAGTTTGTCATTCCCACTAAACTTCTAGTTGCCAATCCCTCTAAACTTCAGTTTGTCAGTCCCACCAAACTTCGGTTTGTCAGTCCCACCAAACTTCCAATTCCTGGCAGTTCCGTAGGTATGATACCAAAAAATTAAGCTTAACCTGAAATGGATATAGCTAAATAATATGGGACTGACAACCCGAAGTTTGGTGGGACTGAGGTTATAACTTGACTCTCTTGAATTTATATATATAGGCTTACATATCAGGCTACTTATTTTCAAATTTAATTATAATTTTTTATATAATGATGTTATATAATAATAACATTTCTGCAAATGAATTCATTTTTTATTACGAATCCAACGATACAAAAAATTCATTTTCCATTAAAAATGTAGGTAAAGTAGATAGAGTTCGTTACTCGAGTTCTCATTTCTCACGACTTTTCGTCGTCAGTATCATGTTCTCGTTAATTAATCGAAACCAATTGTAATACTGCAAAAAGTGCAAGAACGTCAATTGTGTGAAAGATATTTGAGACAATGAAACCCAATGCGCAAATTTACTTTATTCAATCGCTTGCTCTGTAAAAAAATTTAGTTGAATTAAAGAAATGTTGCCCTGAAAACGTCCAATCAAATTTTTTTTTTCGAAGAAATTTTTTTTGTGTATATTGTTTTTAATAAAATTAATGCTGATATTATATTAGATTTAATTTTAAACAAATAAATAAATTCAAAGAAACAGTTAAATTTTCTATAGAAAAAAAAAGAATTTTCTACCAAATAGGTGAATTTTGAAATAAAATTTTGAATTTTCTAACGATGGATGGACAAATTTTTGGTAAAAAAGTTTAAGTTTGAACCAAAGAGAAAAATTGTACACAAAACGCTTGAATTTTTAACAAAATTATTAGATTTTCATCAAAAAAGATGGATTTTCAACCAAAAATATAATACTTGACTTTTCAACCAAATAGTTGAATTTTTTACAAAAAAATTGGAATTTTCACCAAAAAGTTCAGTTTGTAACAGGAAAGTTAATTTTTTACTAAGTAATAGAATTTTCTACTAAAATAGTTTATTTTTTAACCAAAAAAGGCGAATTTTCATCAAAACAGTTGACTTTTTAACAAAGTTCTTGAATTTTTGACAAAATAATGAGATTTTCACCAAAAAAAGATAAACTCTCAACAAAAAATGTACTAGTAGATTTTTTAACCAAATAGTTGAATTTTCTATTAAAAAAATGGATTTTCAACCCTAAACGATGAATTTTCACAAAACATTCTAATTTTCAACAAAAAAGTTGATTTTCAACTAAAAAGGTGAATTTCCTATTAAAATAGTTCATTTTTCAATTTATGTATTTATTTATTTTCAACCCCAAGGGATAAATTTTCACAAAACAGTTAAATGAGAAAAACGAATGAAGATTTTTTTTTATTGACTGAATCGACTTCATTGACAACTGTTAAAAATTTCTCTTTTTGGATTAAAAATTAATCTGGTTTTGTTAAAGATTTAACTAAGTTGTTCAAAATTCGTATTTTTTGGCAGAAAATTAAACTTTTTGGTTACAAATGAAAAATTGTGGTTAAAAATTGTAAATTTTGGTTAAAAATGGTAAATTTTGGTTAAAAATTTAGCTACCGGGTTGAAAATTGAACTACATTGTTGAAAATTAATTTTCTTCTGCTTGAAGATTTATCATTTTAAGTTGAAGATTTATGTCTCTAGTAGACAGTTTTCCTATTATATTTAACGAAAATAGAAATCAAATTAAAGACATTTCAGCGTCATATCAACCAAAGAAAAATTAGTTCTTTATTGACTAAATCGACTTTATTGACTGCTGTTAAAAATTCCTCTTCTTGGATTGAAAATTAGCCTGTTTTTGTTGAAGATTTAACAAAGTTGTTCAAAATTCGTCTTTTTTGGTCAAAAAATTAAAATTTTTGGTTACAAATTCAACACTGTGGTCAAAACGTTACCTTTAGGTAGAAAATAGAACTGCATTGTGAAAAATTAATTTTTCTTTGGTTGAAGATTTATCATATCACTTAAAGATTCATTTCTCTAGTTGCCAATTTTCCTATTTTACTTAAAAAAAATGGGAATCCAATTGACGGTTCAGAAAACAGAACCGTCGGAGCGCTAGGCCAGTAGGCAGGAGAGGGGATAACGCGTAGTGAAGGAGGCAGACGAGTCAGACGAGGCGACCAATCGTTGTGAACGAGGCAGACGAGGCGACCAATCGTAGTGAACGAGGCAGACGAGGCGACGAATAATTCGACGCCTCGTTCATTGCACGTTATCCCCTCTCCTGCCTACTAGCCGAGCGCTCAATCAGTTCTGCTTTCCGAGTCGTCAATTAAAAACATTTCAGTCTCACATCAGCTCTATCAGAAAAATAAAATTCCATTACGAGTCACGAATTCCAACAAATTTAAACCAGCCATTCCAAAAGTCGATTTGAGATAAATAAGATAAATGTCCGTTTATCAAGCCCAAGACAGATGAGGTGGAACAATGGAACTGGTATGTTATCCATTTTTATGTGGGAGTATAAATTTATAAAACATCATAGTATTCGGTATCGAGGAACCAAACGATCTTTCCTTTGTATAATTTATTTTATGGCCCTTATCCCAGAAGCCCTTTCATCCCCGCGACAGGATCCACACGCGGCTCATACTTCCAGCTGGCATCTTCAGGTGCTGCTGATGCAGACTCTATAGCAGAGAATGGAGCACGCGTACACTCATTTCCGGTGCAAAAAAAAAACAAGACTGGAGACAAAAAAGTCCCCCTCACTGGGCAAGAAAGACCCTCTGAAATCGCCATTCCACCGTCTTTGGACAGGCGAACTAGATCGACTAAAAACAATGGGCAGACTCGTGGTCGAGGTAATTAGAAACCATGGCAAATCAGAGGTTTCCTCTTTTCTGAGCTTTGCTTCTCTCGAGAAGGAATTTCTTTCGATTATTATTTTTTTTTTTTGATAATCATAAAATATTGTACTTTTCAATAATTAATAAATATAGAGAATGTGTAGATGAATTTTCAAGCTGAGTTGACAAACAAAAAAGCAAATTTTAACAAACCGTTTGAATTTTCAACCAGACATGATGACTCTATGACAAATTGTTAAATTTTATAGGAAAAAAGAGTTTACCGTCAGGAGAGAAAATAACTTTAAACAAATTGTTGAATTTTGAAGGCAAGAACAAGAATTTTTTACAAAATGAATTTTTATCAAAGTAGTGCAACTTTCAAATAATTAGTTCAATTTTCAACCAAAAACCATGAATTTTTAACCAAATAGTTAAATTTTGACTAAAAATATTAATTTTCCACGAAGAACATCACGTTTAAAAAAAAAAAAAAAAACAAATTTCGAACAAAACACCTGAATTTTCAACCAAATTAAAAAATTTCAACCAGAGGTGAATCTCAAAAAAAAAATGTTTAAAGAAAGTAGTTCAATTTTCAAGAAAGCTGATGAATTTTCATTTAAAAACGATAAATTTTTAACCAAATAGATGAATTTCCCACCAAACATAATGACTTTATAATTCAATTGTTGAAGTTTCTACAAAAGTGTTTAAAGTCAAAAAAGAAAAATTGTACAAAAATTTTTGAAAAAAGTTGAAAAAAACAAGAATTTTCTACAAAATACTTTTCCTTTACCACAAAATGAATTTTGAATTTTTAAGACAAAAGAAGAATTTTTTTCAAAAAATACATGAATTTTGAATCAAAATTTATAATTTTCAACCAAAGAGGTGAATCACAAGAAAGCATTTTTAAAAAGGTATTTCATCCCACAACCAAGTAGTTAAATTTTTAACAAAAAGATTATTTTTTTACCGAATAGTAAAATTTTCCACAAAATATTAATTTTCTACCAAAAAAAAACGAATTTTTTACAAAATAGTTAAATATTCAAACAAACATGATGACTTTATAACCAAATTGTTGAATTTTTTACGAAGAAAGATTTTGCAGACAAGAAATTTAAAAAATAAAATAAACTGATGGACTTTTAAGACAAGGAATGAAATTTTTCGCAAAATATATGAATCTTCAACCAAAATTTTAAATCTTCAACCAAAATTTTAAATCTTCAAACAAAATAAAAAATTTTAAGCCACAAAAAAGAATCTTAGAAAAAAGGATTTTTAACAATGCAATTTAACTGTCAACCAAGTAGTTAAATTTTCGACCAAAAAATATTAATTTTTCACCAACTACTTAAATTTTTCTTAAAAAAGATTAAATTTCTACCAAATAAATAAACTTCTAAATTAATCGTTTTATTTTTAATCAAAAATATGCATTTTTAACCAAAAAAAGATGAAATTTTTACCAAAAGAAGTGGATATTTGAATTCTCAACTAAAAAGTTAATTTTGAAGCAAATACTCACATTTTTACTAAACAGATTATTTTTTCACCCAGAAAATTAAGTTTTCACGAAAGAAGACAAATTTTGAACAAAATACCTGAATTTTCAACAAAATTTTTAAATTTTCAACCAAAGTGAATCTTAAAAAAAAAAATGTGTTTTTTAAAGTAGTTCAACTTCCAACAAAGATGTTAAATTTTCAATAAAAGACGATAATTTTTCTCACCAGATAGTTAAAGTTTCCAGAAAAAAGATTAATTTTCTACCAAAAAAGACGAATTGTTTACAAAACATTTAAATTTTCAACCAAGTATGATGGCTTTGCGACAAAATTGTTCAATTTTTTTACAAAGAACGAGTTGACAGTCAAAAAATAAAATTTTTTAAAACAAATTGTTGAATCTTCAAGACAAAAAGAAGAATTTTATAAAAAAATATATAAATTTTCAACTCAATTCCTAGATTTTTAACCAGAGGTGTATCTTTGAAAAAATTATTTTTCACAAAATACTTTAATTTTCCAACAAAAAGATTAATTTTGTACCAAATAGTTAAACTTTTAAATAACTAATTTAATTTTTAATCAAGAAGTTGCACTTTCAACCAAAAAGGTGCGATTTTTACGAAAAGCTATGAATATTCGAATTTTCAACAAAAAAATTAATTTTCAACCAAATAGTTTAATTTCATTATGAACAGTTGGATTCAACTAAAGAAGATGAATTTTTAACAAAATAGTTAAATTAAACGGGAAATTCAATTGTTAACCAAACAACATGAATTCAAAAATAAAAGTTTGATTTGATTTTACAGCATTTTTGTGTTGTAAATAAAAAATTTTGTTTCTGAATAAATGAGGGGTAAGCAAACAAAACAGGATAAACCCATTTTTTGCAAAAAAAATGAGTTACGCATGGTTTCAGCATCACCAGAACTCGAGGAATATGATGATCCTTGGTTTAAAAAAAAATTCTATCCCATTTAAATATCGTTTTCAAAATCTTGTAATCTTCAGTATATCTAATTAAAATTTGTTCAATTTGTACATTCGTTTTCAATATGCTTCGAAAGCTGCATATGGCAAGCTTATAGCTTCAATAATTCGATAATATTGAATAACCAGTTAGACGGTTTTCTCTACATGATACAATTTGAATTTTTCTTCTGTTGTTTTTGAGATACAGAATTTATTTAATTATTAAGGAACCCTTAATGGATTTATCATCTCTTAGTCGCCTACTTCTTAACTCAGAGTCAAATTCGACTCCTTTCAAGATTTAAAGTCATCTATATTCTAATCTGAATAAGATGAGACACAGGTTTTTCAAAAGGTTTCAGATGGCAGTGAAATAACAAAGCTTTTGCTGAGCGGGTATAACTTGAGTCATCAAGACATCGCAATGGTTAATCGGACAAGGATTGACATCAGTGTAATTGTAATGAAAATGCTCTGTCAGTAAGAATCAGGTGTCATTTGATTCTTATAAGTTTT
>JAUELO010000097.1:3921919-3937326 GCA_032357855.1 Amphibolips quercusostensackenii
TTATCTTAGGGATCCGAGTATACGCTAGATGGCATCTATGATCCTTCATTTAGAAAGCATTGAGTGGCAACCGCCTGATTCCGTTGGGAGCATGGGGCAACCTATTTTTAGGTTTTTGATTTCTCTGTTTTTTGGTATCTAAATAAATTTTGTAAAAAGTGAGCCATATATTTTATAAAGTGAATAACTTCTTTTGCTTTCTGATCGAAATCTTTCACGAATCAAAGTTGAATGTTCGTGAAATCCACTGTTCGAATTAGTGAAATGTAGGATCTGGGATAGCCGACCGTAAAACCACTAATTAAAATAGTAAATTTTATTATTTCATAGTGACCCACTTTCTTTAAATTGAAATAGTGAACATCCACTATGAAGTAGTGAAATTCACTATTTCAGATTTAGAGAGTAAGAGTCTTTTATTTCTTTATGTTGATTGAGACTAATTTTATACTTAAGAAGAAGATTTTTTAACAAATTAATTAAATTTTCAACTGAAAAGTTAACTTTTTTCAACTAAAAAGATAAACTTTCAACCAAAAATGGAACAGTTAAATTTTTGTTGAAGAAAATTAGATTTTGATGTAAAGAAAACGTATCTTCTACGAAATAATTAATTTTTTAATCAAATAATTACATTTTCAAGCAAAAAGGTAAATTTTCTACCAAAAAAGAACATTTTAAAAAAATTACATAAATTTACAAAACAAACAACACATTTTGTAAACTGAAAAAGATCAACTTGCAACAAAAATGGAACAGGTAAATTTTTATTTGAAAATTAGTTTTTAATATAAAAAATATCATCTGCAAGATAGCTGAATCTTCTATGAAATAATTACATTGTGAGCCAAAAAAGTAAATTTTCTAACAAAAAAGAAGATTTTTGAAAAACTACGTAAATTTGCAACCGAACAGTTGATTTTGTAAACCAAAAAAATCAACTTGTAACCAAATGTGGAACAGTTTAATTTTTATTAGAAAAATTAGTTTTTAATATAAAAAAAAAGAATTATAAACATAAGAGTTGTATTTTCTACCAAACTATTAAACTTTCAAAACAAAAAAATTTTTTTATACAAAATAGTTGATTTTTAAATCAATTAATTACATCTGGAATCATAAAGATAAATTTTCAATCAAGGAGATTAATTTTTTACTGAAGAAGACAAATCATCAACAAAATACATAAATTGTTAACCAAATAGTTGTATCTTAAACCAAAAAGATAATTTTTCAATAAAATACATAAATTTCTAACCAAATAATTAAAGTTTTAAACAAAAAGATTAATTTTCTACCTAATAACAGATTTTTCAACAAATCACATGGAATTTCAAATTTATTGCTGATTTTTTAAACTAATAAAAAATCAACTTTTAACCAAAAATAAAACAGATAAAATTTTTTTTTTTAAATTAATTTTTAATATAAGAAACGGATTATTTTTAAAATTGTTGAATTTTCTATCAAACTATTACATTTTCAAGGCAAAGAGAAGAATTTTTTTATACAAAATATTTTATCTTAAAATCAAATTATTGCATTTTAAACCAAAAAGATGAATTTTCAACTAATAAAATTAATTTTTTACTGATAAAGACAAATTCTCAATAAAATACATGAATTGTTAAGATATAATTAATGTTCTACTTGAAAAAAAGATTTTCTAACAAATAACATGAATTTTGAACTTCATAGTTCATTTATATACTAACAAAATCAACTTATAACCGAAAATGGAACAGTAAAATTTTTTTTTGAAAAATTAAATTTTAATATAAAAAACGAATAATTCAAAAAATAGTTGAACTTTCAACTAAATAATTTTTTTTCAAAACTAAAAGATAATTTTTTAAACAAGAAGATTAATTTTCTACTACAAAAGACAAATTCTCAACAAAGTGCATAAAGTTTTAACCAAACAGTTGCATTTTCAACCAAAAATATTTTTTTACCAAAAAAGATGAATTTTTTACAAAATACATGAATTTCTAATTGAATAATTACATTTTTTAACAAGAAAATTAATTTTCAAAATAGTTGAACTTTCTACCTAATATCTGAATTTTCAAGACAGAAGAAAGAATTTTTTCACACAAAATAGTTAAATTTTCAATTAAATAATTACATTTTTTATCTAAAATATAAATTTTTAATCAAAAAGATTAATTTTCTACTAAAAAAGACACATTTGCAACAAAATATATACATTTTCATTTAAGTAATAAAATTTTTAAACAAGAAGATTAATTTTCAAAATAGTTGAATTTTTTACCAAACTATTAAATTTTCAAGACACACTGAAGAATTTTTCATACAAAATAGTTAAATTTTTAATCGAATAATAACATTTCGAAACAAAAATTTTTTCACTAAAAAAGACGAATGTTCAAAAAAGCCAAAATGTAATAGTTAAATTTAGTAAATTTTCAAATAAAGAGATGAATTTTATACTAAAATTATGAATTTTAAAATAAAAAAATTAATTTTTAAGAAAGTAGTTGAATTTTGGTTCAAAAAAGACAACTTTTCAACCGAAAATAGCAGAAATAAATTTTCTCAAAAAAAAAAAATAATTTTCAATTTATAAAAACAAATTTTTTACAAAACCGTTGAATTTTGAGGTCGGAATGACGACTTTTCGACAATACAGTCGAATTTTCAACCCAAAAATATGAATTTTTAACAATGAAAGTTAAATTTTTAAGAAAAAATGTAATAGTTCACTTTTCAATTCAAAAAATGAATTTTTAACCAAAAAAAAGAATTTTCAACAAAAAAATTCAATCTTTAACCAAAAAATTCATTTTTAACAAAGTGGTTCAATCTTCAACTACAAAATAGAATTTTAAACAAAATGATTCATCTATACCAAAAGAGATAAATTTTTAACAAAAAACTTAAAATTTCATTAGAAAAAATTAATTTTTGACAAGAAAAAAAACAAATTTTCAATAAAAAAGTTTATTCTTCGGCAAAATAAATTAATTTTGAAAAAAGTAGTTCACCTTTCAGGCAAATAGTTGAATTTTTGACCAAAAAGATAAATTCACAACAAACGCGATTTATTTTCTACTTAAAAAATTAATTTTTGTATAAATAAATTAATTTTAAACTAAAAAAGATCAACTTTTAATCAAAAAACAGAAAAATGTAATTTTTGTTTAAAAAAATGCATTTTTAACCAAAAAAAAAAAAACAAGTTTTAATCCAAATAGTTACGTATACACCGAAAATGATGAATCTTTAACTAAAATACTAGATTTTTCATTAAAAAAATTAATTAATATAAATTTCTACAAAAAAGTTATTTTTTAAGCATATATTTGAATTTTTTACAAAATTTTTATATTTTCAAGTAAAAAAGACGAATTTCCATTAAAACAGTTAATTTTCAAACCAAACAGTTGAATTTACAACTAAAAAGATGAATTTTAAACCAGGAAAGATAATTTTCAACAAAATCATCAAATTTTCCATTATAGAGATTAATTTTCAACTAATATGATGAATCTTCAAAAAAAAAAAAAACTGACATTAGCAAAGGAGTTTAACTTTGAAGCAAATAGTTGAATTTTTAAATAAAAGATAGTTTTTTTTTAACAGAAACAGAATAATTGAATTTCTAGTTTAAAAAATCAATTTAAAACAAAAAAAGAAAATCTTCATCTGAAAAAGTTAAAAAGCTACAAATTAGTTGAATTTTCAACGGAAAAAATTAATTCAATAATTACAGAACAGTTGCATTTTCAACTAAAAAAAAATTACCGAGCAATAATTTCAAAGAAAATCGTTTAATTTTCAACCATAGAAATTAATTTGAAACTAATATGATTAATCTTCAACCAAAAAAATGTATTATGAATAAAGGACTTTAACTTTAAACTAAATGGTTGAATTTTCAACTGAAAAAAGATCAATTTTCAACCAGAAACAGAATATATAAATTTTCAATTAAATCTTGTTGGCTTGTAAATTTAACAATTTGATTCAAATTTTGTTTCTTTCTTTAATACAAATTTTTTTTGGTTGAAAATTTAACTATTTTGTTCAACATTAATCTTTTTGGTTTGAAAATTCATCCCAACTGTCTGGTTAAAAATTAATATGTTTCGGTTAAAAATTCAACTTATTTGTAAAAAATTTGTATTTTCGGCTCGAAAACTCAACACTTTCGTAGCCAATTTAATTATTTGTTTGGAAATTGGTATATTTTGTTGAAAATTGGTCTTTTTTGGTAAAAAATAAATTTTCAGTTTAAAAATACAACTGTTTGGTTGAAAATAATTCTCTTTTACTGAAATATTTAAGTTTTTTAAAAAAATTTGTTTTTGTTTAGTTAAATCCAGTTGTAGTTTTTTTTTCATTCAGAAACTTTGTTTGTTGAAATATAAACTATTACATTTTTCGTTGAGAATTCTTCTTTTTTTTTATGTTGAAATTTCAAATCCTTGGTTGAAACTTGTACTTCCTTGTTAAAAGTTATTCTTTTTTTTGCTGAAGATTCATAATTTTAGTAGAAATTTGTTTTGGTTGAAATTTATTAATTTTTTAAACTGAAAATTTAACTATTCTGTTGAAAATTCATATTCTCCGGTTAAAAATTCAACAACTTCGTAGACCATTCAACTATTTGGTACAAAATGCAACTGTTATGTGCAAATGTTTTTGTTTTTTAATTGAAAATTTAATTTCGACCAAGAAGATTAATTTTCTACCAAAGAAGACGATTTTCTAACATAATACATAAATTTTTAACCAAATAATTAAAATTTTAAACTAAGCAAAATCAGTTTTTAACCAAAAATGGAATTTTTTAATTTCCACTGAAAAGAATCAATTTGCTATTAAAAAACCAATATTTTGCAAAACAGTTGAATCTTCTATTTATTTGGTAAATTTTCAATACAAATAAGCGGATTTTTTTATACCTTACAGTTTAATTTTGAACTCGAAAATATAAAATTTTAATAAAAACCTAATTTTCAACAGAATAGTTGAATTTTCAGTTGAAAAATTCAATTTTTGCCTCAAGAAATAGAAGGTTCAACCAAGTAATTCAGTTTTCAACAAAAAAGATGAATTTTCTATGGTTAAATAAAAAACAATTTAATTCAAGAAAAAAGGAAAAATTGTAATTAAAGTATTTCAATCCTCAACTAAGGCATATTAATTCTCAAACAAACTGTTGCATTTTTAACAAAACAAAAAAAAAACAAGAAATGATTTTCTGCAAAAAAAGAATTAAAAAAAATTTATCAATTTTTAACAAAAAAGTTGAATTTTTAACAAGAAGATTACTATCAAGAAGAAGAATGTCTAACCAAATAGTTGAATTTTCAGTCTAAAAAAGATTACCTTTCAACCAAAATTGGAATAGTTAAAATTTTAATTCACAAAATTGTTTTATAGCAAAAAAACGAATTTTTAAAAAAATATTTTTTTTTAAAGAGGTGGATCTTTAACTGATAAAATTAGTTTCTAACAAAATATTTCAACTTTTATCCATGTAGTGGGTTTTTTAATAAAAAAATTAATAACTCATTACAAAATACGCCATTTTTCGAACAGTCACTTTAATTTTCAAGTTAAAACAAACAATATTCAACAAAAAATAGAATAATTAAATTTTCAGGTATATAAATTAATTGTTAAATAAAAAAAAGATTTAAAAAAAAGTTACATCTTCAACCCACTATTAGAATTTTTAACTCAAAGTAGAACACAATAAGAACATCCAACTATTTTTGTTCAAAAGATAATTTTTTTTATCATGAAAGTGTTTTTCAATACAAAAATTGTTTAACGTTAACGTCATCATATATTATGTGTCATCTTCCAACCTGTTCATGTTATCATGGTTTTGCTTTACTTGTAAATCAGAGAGTTTTATCCAAAAAATGTGTGAAATGAAAAAACAGTGTGAGAAAAAGGGGAAAGGGGAAATGTAAGAAGGGGGAAAGGAAAATAAAAAATTGGACAGGGAAAATAGGAAAGGGAAATAGGAAAAGGGGAAAAGGGGTAAAGAGGAAAAGGGGAAAAGAAACAAGAGAAAGGTGCAAGAGGAATAGAAAAAGGGGAAAGGGGAAAAGGAAAAAGGGTTAAATAGGAAAGGAGAAATGAAAAAAGTTAAAGCATAAGTGGAAAGGGGGAAATGGAAAAGGGGAAGCGGAAAGAGGACATAGAAAAGGGAAAATGTAGAGATGGAAAGGGAAAAGGGGAAATAAGAAATATAAAGGGCAAATAGAAGAAGGAGAAAAGAGGGAAATTGGTAAAGAGGAAAAGGGAAAGGTTCAACAGGAAAACAGGGAAATGGGAAAAGTTAAAGAATGAGGGAAAAGGGAAAATCAGGAAGGGGAATAGTGGAAAGGGGAAAATGTGAAAAAGAGAAGAGAAGAAGTGAAAAGGGGTAATGGAAAAGAGAAAGGAAAAATGGGGAAAGGGGGAAAAAGGGAAAGGGGAAAGTAAGAAATGAAAAAGTTTGGAGCGGAAGGGGAAAGGGGGAATTAGGAATTTTAAAACGCATGCACACACACACACACACACACACACACATATATATATATATATATATACTTTTTTTCTATCAAAGTGATCAACACTATTTTTTTATCGAAATTTATTTTGATTTGTTAAAAATTCGATTATTTAGCTGAAAATTCGTTTTTATTTTCGGTTGAAAATTAATTTTTTTACTAAAAATGCAACAATTCTATTTTTGGTTGCAAATTGTTCTTTTTTAGTTTAAAATTGATCTTTTTTTGAATCTTCTGGTTTTTTAAATCTTCTGCTTGAAAATTTATGTATATGGTTGAAAATTCGTCTTCTTTATAGAAAATTAATTTTGTTTTTGGGAAATTCATCATTTTTCGTTTCATTCATTTAGTTTGTTTTTTAAAATTATTTTTTCAAACTGAAAATTTAACTATTTCATTTTTTTATTGGCAATTTATTGTTTTCAGTGGGAAATTAAACTTGTTCGTCGACAAGTCATCATTCTTGATTGAAAATTCACTTTCTTTTTGAAAATTCTTTAAAAAAATTCAACTGGTTTTTAAAAAATTCGAGTTATAAGCTTGAAAATTGAACTATTTTGTTAAAAATTGGTTTATTTGGGTAGGAAATAAATTAACAAATTTTATTGTTTTATTTATGTCCAAAAACTTCTTTTTTACTTCAAAATTTATCTACTAGATTAAAAATTTGTCTATTTGAGTTGAAAAAATAATTTTGTTTGCTTGAGAATTCAACTATTTAATAAAAATTTCTTTCTTTTAGTGTAATTTCACTAGTTCATCATTCCTTTTTTTAAATTATTTTTTCAAACTAAAAATTTAACAATTTAATTTTTGACTAAAAATTTATTTTTTCTAGTGGAGAATCAAAATAATTCGTTAAAAATTTATCTTTTTAATTAAAAATTACCTTCCTTTTAAAAATTCTTTTTTTCCAGCTTAAAAGTATAAAACATTCGACTTCTTAGATTAGAAACTTAATTATTTGTTTAAAAACTCGTCTATTTTGGTAGAAAATTAATTAAACTAATTAGTAGTTTTCAACTAATTTAGATTTAGTGAGATAAGCAACATTTACGTCCTTTTTTGAAAACCTTAAACCTTTAAAATTAATACTTATCCACAGACAAATTCCAAGCAGATAAAAAAGGAACGAAATGAAAAAGTTCAATTAAATCGAATAGTTCGAACCCAATCTGCTACACCAATTTTCTACTGAAGGCATCTAACAATACCTTTTTTTTTGCTTGTACCGTTCACCCACAAGTGAAAGGAAGACACGAAAGAGTAATTTCGTATAATCTGGTTGTTTCCGCATAGAATCGTGAAACCGTACCTAAGGGATTCGGACAGCTTTCATGTTTTGCGCCTCTTTTTGAATCACACCTTTCAATCAGAGGTCGAGAACCTCCTGATCTAACAGTGGCAACTGGATAAATCTATCGATCAAATCCACACTAAAAAAAAAATTTCTTGGACAAGGAAAATTCAACCAGAAAAGTTAAATTTTCAATGAAAGAGTTGACGTTTCCACAAAAAAGGTGACTTTAACAAAATAGTTAAATTTGCAAAAAAATAATTGAAAATGTAACAAAATAGTTCAAATTTTTCTTCAAAGCTAACTTTTTAACTAAAAAAAATTAATATCCATAAAAATTTGTATGGATCAAAGATATTTTCGTTGATTCAACAAAATTCAACTAAATAGAAAACGTCCACTTTTTACGAATTCTTTAGAAGACAGTGGTATTTTCAACCAAAAAGTCGAATTTTTTACCTTAACCCGAATCCGCCCAACTTTTTCTTTAAGATATCGTTTGAAACGTTAAGGAATTGATACCTGACATGTAAACTGTCTTAAAAAAATTGTGAGTGTGATGCGGCTTTTACTTTCTGAGATAAAGAGCGTGCCATATATGGTACTGTGGGCGGATTCGGGTTAACGGCAGCAAGCGCGATTTTCGTTTTACGTGTGAAGCGTATCATACAGAAGTACTGTGGGCGGATTCGAGATATAGCTGACTTTTTTAACTTAAGAAGATAAATTTTCAACAAAGAAGATTAATTTTCCAAAAGACGACTTTTTAACAAAATACATCAAATTTCAACCGAAAAGATGAATTGTATAATGATTTGATGAGTACAAATCAACCTGTTCTTCAACCAATGATGTGTATGAATTTTGGAGTGCAGATTTTTTATGTCTTACGGTCCACATAAATTGAAAAAAAAATTAAGCAAACAAACATTCTCTAACTGAGAATTTACTTTTATTAGAAACTCCTTTCTTAGTCCTTACGTACGCTTCGGCACAGTGTGTACTTTTTTCAAAAGGTCTTTAAACCTAAATACAATCATATTTAAAATTAGTAATGTGAAAAAGAAGAAGAAATAAATGAATAATTTCTTAAATAATTATAAGAATTTTACCTGAGATTAATTAGTTTGTGTTTTTCAAATAAATATGAATATTAAACTTCTAAAGTAAATTTTTAACCGTTCAGATAGACCTTGAATGTAAGATAAGGTAGCATTTAAATTAAATCTATTATAATTATGCACAGAAAAAACTGAGGGTTCACTAAAATTGCGGCTAAAATAAAAGTTCGTATCATTTAGAACTTGTGCTCTAATAGATACCTTTCGAGATTCAAAAGCTTTCCTTTTGAGCAGACTTGAAATGAACAACATGAAGGCGAATTCACAAGCCACCCCTTGTAAAGCAGGGCGTGCTTATTTTAAATGTTAAAAAATAAAAATTTTTTATTTAATATTAATAATTAAAAATGATTATATTTTGACATGTTCAGGTGTTACGTGGACAGTTTCAAATATATTCTGAGCATTAGGTCAAAAAATAAAATTATTTTGTGTTAATTAAAATAGATAGACGAATTGTATTATATGTACAATTTGAAATATTGAACATTTATTCATCGAAAAATTGTAATTCAAATTTTATGAAAGTTAAATATTAAATGAAAACTGAGTCGAATTTTTTTAAAACGTACAAAATTGTTGAAGATTGTAAGGGACGACTAAAAAATCCAAAGAAATAAAATTCCCGACACTTGAAAATTTTTGAATTGGAAAATTCCCGCATAATAAAATTCTCAAAATTACACAATTTTTTAAATTTTAAAATCACGACTTGGAAAATTCCCGAATGATGAAATTCCCGACAGAAAATCGCCGAATTCTGAAAACTCCGAACTAGAAAATTCCCGAATTAAAACAATTAAAAAAGTAGTTTTTCAATAGATATTATTTATTTACTTATTGATAATACAATAATAAAATATTCTTACAAAAGAACATTTTTTAAAATGTTTTTATTTTTTTAACATTATTCTTTGAATAAAAATAAATATAAGTGTATAAAAATGGTATAAAAAAATAAATTTTAACACACGTGCGAACAAATTTGCAGAACTCAACTCAGCACTGATTTTTCTCTAAGTTTCTTTTGAATTTTTTTTTAAACTCAAAATTCGATTTTCGAGAAGGTTTTCCGAAATTTTTCTATGCACATTTTTCAAAAAAATTCTTAATCCAGACATACATTTTTTTCATTCACTGTTATTCAATTAAATTTAATTGAATTGAAACAATAATTTCTGAAAACTTTAAACATTAAAAAAATTTTTTTCTTGGATAAAAAATATTTGCTTCTTTTATTTTCAATGAAGAAATAATATTTATTAAACAAAGAAGTTTTTTATTGTTTCAATTCAGGAATTTTATAATTCGGAAATTTTCTAGTACAGATGTTTTATAATCCGGCAATTTTCTGTCGGAAATTTTTCGATTTGTCATTTTTGAATTTCAGCAATTTCATAATTCCGTGAATTTCATTATTGGAAAATTTTTTAAATAAAAAATTTCACAGTTCCGGGAATCTCATTTTTCTGGATTTTTTTAGTTGTCCCTTAAAATCTTCAAAGATTTTTGTATTTTCTGCATCTTGAAAAGGAACTAAAAACCAGTTTGAAACGCGTAGGCGCTTTATTATAAAAAATAAATTTAACATCTATGCTAGTAATTGGAAAAATATATTTCTCTTTTTATATTTTCATCTATTATCTCTATTTATTATCAGTTTCTATTTAATATTTACCTTTCCTAAAATTTGTTTTACAATTTCTCGTTAAATAAATGTTGAATATTTCAAATTGTACCTGGAATAAAATTCTTTCATTCATTTTATTTTATTTACAACATATTAAATGCATAAATTAGCAATAATAATTTTTAAAAAATACGATTAACATGATATTTTTTATTTACTGCAAACTCATTTTATTTGTTTACTTAATGCTCAGAATATTTTAAAACCTATCTACGTACCAATTGTAAATGTTAAAATATAATTATTTCTAATTATTATTATTAAATAAAAAAATTGTATTTTGCAACAGTTCAAATAAGCGCGTCAATGGCAGCCAATAAAGCGCCTTATGCAACGCATGCGCAGTAGAGCAAAGGGACCGCGCTGGGAGCACTGCCGATGACTCCAACGAAAATTTCCTTGTATATGAATACGCCTTCATGTTGACAATTTTGATACATAACCTGCAAATGATATTTATCAAGTCATTATATCTATTTTAATTGAAGTATTACTTTATACTTTAATTCTTTTTATTAAGTTATGTTCATCAGAGTTCGATTACATGTGTGCTTTGAGGTCAAAATTATGTTATTAATTAAACTAATAATAGCGATTTATTAACCAATTAGTAAAAAAAAACCTTCTTGGTCTCAAAGATATTTAAACTCCAATTTACATAATTTATTTTGTTAAAAAATTGGTTTAATAAAAAATTTAGTGAATAGATGTGTTAAATTGAGTAATATCCAGTTTAGCAAAGAAAATTTAAATCAATTAAAAACAATTTTATTACATAATAACTATCCGCTTGACTTAGTTAATGACATTATTACAAAACGCGTTCCTGAGATTTACAATAAAAGTAATAAAAAAAAATCGAGTGCTGCAATAGGTTTAATTTTAATGCTACCTTACTTTACATTCAAGGTTTATCTAAACGGATAAGAAATTCAATTTAAAAATTAATTATTATTGTTAATTTTAAAAACCCTAATACTTGAAATAATTATTTATTAAAAAAGAAAGGCAGTGATTCTATTGAAAATTTATCTGGTTTTATTTATCTGATTAAATGTAAATGTTGCAATAAAGTCTATGCAGGTGGAACTGGCGGGAGTTTAAAAACTAGAATTGCTAAACACAAAAGAGATTGTGAAGTTGCGAATTTCAACACAGGTTTGTCACAACATTCTTGGAATTTTAATAATTATTTTCATTTTGATTGTAAAAATATTAAAATATTAGCTTCTAAAAAAAACACTCATCAACGACGTATTATTGAGTCTATTTTTATAAACAAACAGTGGAATTTTCAATTCAAAAAGTTTATTTTAAGTCAATATTAATTTAATTTAATTTTTCAATTAAATAAACTAAGAAAGATGACTCTTCTACCATAAAAGATGAATATTCAATCCAAAAAGACGAATTATTAATAAGACAGTTGAATTCTCCATCAAAAAGATGACTTTAACAAAATAGGTGAATTTTAACAAAATAATTGAATTTTTAACAAAACAGTTGAATTTTTTATTATATAGCTAAAGTTTTAACTCAAAAAGATGAATTTTGAACCAAGAAGATTAATTTTCTACCAGAAGACGAATTTTCAACCAAATAGTTGAATTTTTAACTGAACAAATAGAAATAATAAAAATTTGGTCAAAACAAAAAAATTTTCGTTGATTCCATCAAATTCAGCAAAAGTGGAAGTGTCCCTATTTTACGAATTCTTCAGAAGACAGTGGAATTTCCAGCCCAAAAAGTTAAATTTTTGACCAAAAAGTTCATTTATAGCCAAGAGAAATAAATTTTCAACCAAGGAAGATGACTTTGACAAAAAAGTTGAATTTTCAACAAAATAATTAAACTTTCAACAAAATATTTAATTTTTTTATCATATAGATAAATTTTCAACTTACAAAGATGAATTTTCAACCAAGAAGATTAATTTTTTACCAAAAAAAATTTTTTAACAAAATAATTAAACTTTCAAGAAAATAGTTAAAATTTTGTCCAAAAAGCTGAATTTTCAACTCACAAAATTTAATTGTGAACCATAAGGATTAATTTCCTACCAAAAGACGAATTTGCAATGAATTTCTTGAATTTTCAACCAAGTAGTTAAATTTTGTACTAAAAAAAAAATAAAAGTTATCAAACAGAAATGGAACACTTAAATTTGAAATTCGCAAAACTATTTTTCGTAAAAAAAATTAATTATCAACTAGATGAATTTAACGAAAAAAGAGGAATTTTCAACAAAGTAGTTGAATCCTTAACTAAATAGTTGTATTTTTAGATAACAAAGATAAATTTTGAACTAAAAATGAAGTCTTTAGATTTCAAGTGTTGAAAACAAATTTTCAACAAAGTGGTTTAATTTTCACATAATTAGTTTAATTTTCACATAATTTGTTTGATTTTTGAATAAATAGTTTTATTTTCTACCTAATTATTTGAATTTTTAACGAAAAATTAATTTTATATAAATTAGTCCAACTTTGAACCAAGTAGTTGTTTTTTACCAAAGAAATGTTCTTATTCTAAATTAAAAATAGTTGTATTCGACCAAAAAAGACAAGATTTTAACAAAATACATGAATCTCCAACCAGGAAAGATTAACTTTCAAGTTAAATTATTATTTCTCAATAAAAAATGGAATTAATAAATTTTCAATAAATAAAATTAATTCTTACACAAGAAAAACGAATTCTTAAAAAAATAGTTAAATTTTCAATCAGAGATAAATTTTCATCTCAAATATTGAATCTTCATCATAAAAATAATTTTTCAAGACAAGATTTTAACATTCAGCCAAAGCGTTAAATTTTCAATCAAAAGGTTGATTTTTCAACTAAAAATCTCAATTTTCTACAAAAAAGATGAATTTTAAACTTAAAAAGGAAAATTTTTAACAAAAAATGAAGTGGTTAGATTTTCAGTTAAAAAATTTATTTTAAACCAATAATAAAATAAATTTTTAAGAAAATAGTTTGATTTTAAATAAATAGACGAATTTCTAAACAATTGAGATCAATTCCGAAACAAAAATATAATATCAGGCATTTGAAAAAAAAATTTTAATTAAATTAATTAATTAAATTAAATTTAAATATCTTGTTCAAAAAATTTGTTCTTATGTTGTTTAAAAATTAATTTTTCTACTAATATTTAGTTACTCTATTTTTATTTTAATATTGATAGTCTTTTCTCGGAAATTAAACTATCCCGTTGAAAATTGATGTATTTTGTAATGAATCAATCTTTTTTGGTAGAAAATTTATTTTCTAAATTGAAAATTAAACTGCATGGTTGAAAGTTAAAAGACTTTGTGAAATTTTTTTTTTGGTTTAAGATCCACCTCTTGAAACATAAAAAAAGTATTTTGTTGAAAATTTCGTTCTTTTGTTGAAAAATAATTTTGTGAGCTGAAATTTCAACTTTTTCATTTTTGGTTAAAAATTAATAGTTTTTGCAGGAAAATTTTACAATTTGGTTGAAAATTTATGTATTTCGTTGTAAATCAGTCTTTCTATCGTGAAAATGGAATCTTCTTAACATAAAATTTAACTGGTGGATTGAAAATTAAATTAAATTGTTAAAAATTTATTTTATTTTGTAGAAAGTTTAACTGTTTTGTGGAAAATTGTTTTTTCTTCAAGTTAAAATAATTTTTTTTTTATCTGTGAATTTGAAGTTTTCATTGTAGCTTGAAAACTGTTTTTCTCTTAAATTTATGTTTTTGAATAGAAAATTAATCTTCTTTGTTAAAAATTCATCTATTTTGTGAAGGATTCAACTATTTCTTATAACATTCGTCTTTTTTCGTTTAGTTCAAGTAGTTGAAAATTCAATGTTTTTTGTTGAAAAGTAATTTTTTGGAATGAAAATTCAACTTTTCGATTTTGGGTTGAAAATTTATCTTTTTTTGATAAAAATTCAACTATTTGATTAAAAACTAACTTTTTCGTCAAAAATTACCTTTTATGTTGAAAATTCGTATTCTCGATTTAAAAATTCAACAATTTGATTAAATTTATTTTATGTCTTGACTGAACAATCCTTCCTGATGAAAAATTAAAATTTTTTCTTGAAAATTGTGTTTTGGGGTTAACAATTTATCTCATTTGGTGAAAGTTTTTTTTTTCTTTGAAATATCCACTGTTACATTTTGCTTTGATAATTCACCTTTTTGGTTACATTCTTCTGTTTTTTATTTTAAATTAAAGTCTATTATAGTTAAAATATCAACTATTATGTGTTTTCTTTAGAATTAACCAGTTTTTGTTAAAGATGCATAATTGTAGCTGAAAATTTAACTATTGAATTTTTTATTAAAAATTCATCTTTTTGTTTGAAAATTCAACCAATGGTGGAAAGTTTAACTATTCTGTTAAAAATCTATTTTATTGGTTGAAGATTTAACAATTTTGTTGAAGATTTTATAATTTTGTTGAAGATTTCACAATTTGTTTGAAAATTATTTCTTTTTAATTGAAAGTTGATCATTAATAGTTTAAAATAAAAAAAATTTGGCTAAAAATGTATGTATGTTTTTCCAAATTTGTCTCGTTTGGTAGGAAATTATTCTTGTTACTAAAAAATTTAACTGCTTGCCGGTTTAAAGTTGAACGACTTCCTTAAAAATACATTCATACGTTCAAGATACATTCCTTTAGTTAAAAATTTAATTAACTTTTTAAAATTTGTTTTTTCATTGTTGTTGTTTATTAAGTAAATGTTACCTGTTTGTGTTACCCCCTCTACCTAAATTCCC
>JAUELO010000097.1:3962818-3978715 GCA_032357855.1 Amphibolips quercusostensackenii
AGACCATTCTTTGGCGTTCTGGCTTGTAACGCACATTCCCCCCACTCCCGCCTCTCTCCGGCAACACCACACGTGATAACAACCTGTGGGGACATTTACGGCCCTGTTTCTTCGAGACCATCTCGTTTTCCTGTAAATTCTTCGCAAGAGGTCCAACATTACATTTTTTCTAAGTTTATGTTTGCTTCAGAGTTTACACGGACGTTATGTAATGTTATTTGATGGCTGGAGTTTAAAATTGTTTCCAGACTCAGTCTTAAATTTAATATGGTAGGTGCTGCAGTAGATTATATAACGGTCGGCTATTGTAATTACGACATAAAAACACAGTAAACACCGGGATATCAAACCGTTACGTATGATTCTGATTATTAAGTTCATATCAAAATGATCCACTTTTGCGGATCCAAAAATAATTTGACTAGGGTTACCAAACGTTCTCTTTCGGAAGGACATGTCCTCCTTTACCACCTTGTCGTCTCGAGTTCTCCCTTCGTTGAAAATGACTTCCTTTCTGACCCAAATGGCATATTTTTTTTCAAACATAGTAAAAAATGGAATCGTACTGCTCAAAAATGTTTGTTATGACTGCCGAAAATTGATTTTGATCTGAAACCAAGACCTGATTTGTAAGAATAAAATCATTTTATTGAACATTCGTGGTGTGCATTATTTAAAATTTAAAAAACCCACCTTTACTATACCAGTAAGTTAAGATTAGGAAATTTTTCAGATGTCCTTTCGTACTGTGAACAAATAGAGCTGTCCTCCTTTCGTACTGTAGAGAAATGGTAACCCTAAATTTGACACAACTTCATTCAGATCTGTTAAGTGGCCGTTGTCCTAAAAACACAATGTTTTTTTTTATTATGGGTAGTATTTTTTATCTTATTGTGTCAAGCTCTTTTTCCTAGCGTCTGCTTCCATCAGATGTATTTCCAATTTTCCTACAATTTTTCTACATTGTGCTATAAATCTTTATGGCTCTGTAAATTAAGTTTTTTTTTAAAAGCGTTTCATTAGGTTTACCTTGTTCCGACTTCCACTTCTAGAACATATACAACTTCTTAGAACTAACAAAGAATGTTTCAGAAAATTTTTTTGAGGGTGAAAGAAAAATTCAAAGTTTTCTACATTGGGCTATAAATCTCCATGGCTCGGGAAATATTTTATGACATTGACAACTTCTTAGGCCTAACAGGAATGTTTTCGAAAACGTTGAATTTTTAATAAAATACATAAATCCAGAAATAATTGTGTTCAAAATTAAAAAGATTTACTTTTAAGTTAATACTTGAATTTTCAAACAAAAAATATAAATTTTTATCCAAAAATGGAATAGTTTAAATTTCAGTTGAAGAAAATTTAATTTCAACAAAAAAAAACAAAGTTTTAACAAGATATAGTTCAATTTTTAGCCAAAGTGATTCAATTTCAACTAAAGTGATGAATCTTCAACAACAATAGTGAAATCTTCAGTTTCAAAAATTAATTTCCAAAAAAATATCAATTTTTTAGCATGATCGTTAAATTTAACTAAGTAAATAATTTTTCAACCCAGAAGACTATTTTTAAACCCAGAAGATTATTTTTCCACGAAAAGAAAATCCCAACTGAAAAATTTATGTTTAAACCAAACATGAAATAGTTACATAAATTTACATTTAAAAAAATTTATTTTTATTACAAAAAACTACTTTTCAACCAAATTGTTTAGTTTTTTTTTGACAAAATAGTTGCACCTTTTAACCAAGTAGTTGAATTTTCATTAAAAAATGTGAAGTCTCAAGGAGAAATTTAATTTTTAATTAATCTGTAGTTGATATTTCACCCAAAAAATATTTTAATCTAAAATGAAAAACAGTCTAGTTCAACCAAAAAAGATTCCTTAATCATAAGAAAAAATTTTTTTAACCAAATTGTTGAATGATCAAGCAAAAGCATACATTTTCTACTAAGCAGTTAAATTTTTTACCAAAAAAATTTTTTTGTTTTGAACAAAGTAATTAAATTTTTAACCAAAAAATACGAATTCAGACAAAATATTTGGTTTTCTCGATTTTTCACTAAAAAGATGAATTTTCAGTTAAAAAAATTAGTTTTTAACCGAAAAGTAGTTAAATTAAAAAATAATAATGATAATTTTATGTAAAGTGTTTACTTTTAACCAAGTAGTTGAATTTGCAACTAAAAAAAATTTGTATTACCAAATGGGATTGTTAAAATTTATAGCAAAATTATTACTATCGAAAAAAACAAAAAATTAAGGCAAACTAGTTCAATTTCCAACACAAAAAAAATTAATTTTTATCAAAGGAGCTTAACTATTACCCAAATAGTTGAATATTCAGCAAAAAAATTCCATCAAAATTAAAATAGGTTCAACTTACAATTGAAAAATTTGTGTTAAATGAAAAAAACAAATTTTCAAAAGAAAAAGATAAATTTTCAACGAAAAAAATGAATTTTCAACGGAGAAGTTTAGCTTTTAAATTAAATTTTTAAATTGCAAATATAAACTTTGTACAAGAAATTTAATTTTTAACGAAATAGTTAAATTTTCTACCAAAACAATTAAATTTTCAAACCAAATAATTAAATTTTTAACCAAAAAAGATGAATTTAACCAATTTAAACTAAATTTAACCAAAAATAGTTGGTTTTCGCAATTTTTAACTGAAGAGATAAATTTTAAACTAAAATCATGAATCTTTAACTAAAATAATTAAATTTTCAGTTAAAAAAATTAATTTTTAACTAAAAAGTTTTACTTTCAAATGAGAAAGAAAATTTTTTTATGAAAAATCGAATAGGATCAATTCATAGTTAACAAAATATGTTTCATAGAAAAATTAATTTTTAACTAAGTAGTTGAATTTTAAACCAAAAAAAAAACTAATTCTATTTGAAGAGTTCAACTTTTAACCAAGAGTTTCAATTTTTATCTGAAGTATATTTAAAAAAAATGGAATAGGGTTGAAAAAATTAATTTTCAACAAACAAGAAAAGAATTTCAAACAAAGTAGTTAGATTTTCAACAACAAAAAAATAATTTTTATCAAAGGAGTTCCACTTTTAACCAAGTAGTTAAATATTCAGCTGAAAAAATTTAATCAAAAATTAAATAGATTTAATTTACAGTAAAAAAAATTAGTTTCAACTGCACAAAAAAAACGAATTTAAAAAAAAGGTTATACTTCAAAAAAAAAAAAAAAAAAATTAATCTTGAAAAAAGCAGTTTCACTTTTAACTTAAATTCCTAACTTGAAAATATAAATTTTGTACGAAAAAAGGTGATTCTTAACCAATTATTTAAATTTTCTACCAAAATAATTAAATTTTTAAACCAAATAATTACATTCAAAATTAAAAATAATTATTATATATATTCACTAAGAAATATATATTTAGGCTTATACAAATATTTTTTTTTATTCAAGCAAAAAATATAATCCGCTAATCGAAGATAAGATAGTTTTTGTAAATTTTGTTAATTTTATTTGATTCAAATATAATTTGTTTAAATTAAACAAACACTTCTCCCAGAGCAATGATGATGACTATCTTAGATTAAGCTATTTTTTATATTACTTTAATTTTACTTTTATTTATTTCTTATATATAAAAGGGCGTGAGCGTGTTGATTTATTAAATAAATGAATCAAGAATTAATATTTTGAAATATTTTTTATTCCCAGGTAGAAAAAAAACTTCAAATTTTCTGTGTCAGGCTATAAATTAATAATAAATCAATAAATTGTGAAGTAGCTGATGTTGAAGACAATAAATCAATAATAGGAAAATTATTACAGTTTTTTATTTAGTCATGTTAAAAAAATTTGATCACAGATAAGAGCCCCCTACAAAGCAGATGTGCAGAAGAACAGCCTTTTTCGGCCTGTTTGGAATTATAAACTGCCGAAAGAAGCAATGTCATCAAAGACATTAGGACCCTCCCTTGTTAAACGCCTATTTACACAAAGGGCGTTTTTACAACAACAAAAAAACATACGGAAACAAAGATAACAAGATTTTAATCATGTTACTCAAAAAATTTTGATTAAAACAAAAACATTTAAATTTTTTTCAAATCCAAAAATTTTTTAAATAATTCCTGACTGAGATGTAAACCAAAGATAAATCCTGTGATAAGAAAAAAAATATTTGAAATTTTTTTTTCTACACAGCAAACATCTAACTAGTGAACTATATTTCTGACAATAAATTTCAGATTTTTTTTTTATTGAATTAATGAATCCACTAAAGAAAACCAACAGCGTATACAGAAGTTTTGTTTTAATTATTAGCCAATTTAATTCAATTATTTTAGACCCTAAAGCCAAATCTACAAAGAATTTACAATAACTAGAAAAAATTATGAATTGTTTTTTTGTCGCACGTAATTTTTAAATTAAAATATAAAATTAATTATAAATAGAAAATTATTTTATTTTATAGTATCTTTTACCTTGAATAATAAAAAAAAGCAATGACAATACTCTTGATAATTGTTAAAAATTAGTGATTTAACGTTAGAACATTAATACCTATAATAATTTTCTACAATACATACACAATAAAATTATAAAATAATTTTTTGAAAATACCGAATTTTTTACAAAAAATAATAACTTAATTAAAATTGCTTTAAATAGTAAGTTCACAATCATAATTTTTAAAGTCAAAAGATTTTTGTATAAAATAATATTTCTAGCAAAAAAGAGAAGTATTCTTTCAAATCTACTTATTTTTATTTAACAATCGCACTTTTAGATAAAAAACACTAACCTAACAAAAACAAATTATTTAAGCTTTTAAATCTTTTTTTAAACCTGAAGTTTTTGATTTGAAATATCCGGTTTCTGGTAAAAAATGTTAACATAACCTAAAATTGTTCAAAAATTGTGAATCTTCTTTGAACTCTATATTCATTTCCGATAAAAATGCGAGTGCATCCTAGAATATTGTTAACAAAATGCAACCTTTGAAATTTAATGATTTTTCGCTAAAGTACTGATTTTTGGTATGAAGCGACAAAATATTAAAAACTCTAAATAATAATCTGAAAAATTTTATGATTTTTATAATTATAGATACCAATTTTCGACAAAAACACTAAGATAACATTTAGTTTTCGCAAATTGTGAATTATCTTTAAACTTTAACAACTTTTATTTTAAATGACTCATTTCTTGGGGGGAAATGTTAACATAACCTGAAATTGATGAAAAATTGTAAATCTTCTTTGAACTTTAAACCGATTTCCGGTAGAAATGCGAGTGTAATCTAAAATATTGTTTAAAAAATGCACCCTTTGAAATCCAAAGATTTTTTGTTAAAAGTACCGATTTTTGGTATAAAGCGGAGAAATATCAAAAATTCTGAATGATAATCTGAAAAATTTTATAATTTTTATAATTATAAATATTAATTTTCGACAAAAACACTAAGATAACATTTAGTTTTTGCAAATTATAAATCATCTTTAAACTTCAACAACTTTTATTTCAAATGACTGATTTCTGGGGGAAAATGTTAACATAACCTAAAATTGATGAAAATTTGTAAATCTTCTTTAAACTCTATATCGATTTCCGACAAAAATACGAGTGTAACCTAAAATATTGTTAAAAAAATGTAACTTTTGAAACTAAATGATTTTTTGTTGTAAGTACCGATTTTTGGTATAAAGCGACAAAATATCGCAAATTCTGAATAATAATCTGAAAAATTTTATGATTTTTATAATTACAAATACAAATTTTCGCCAAAAACACTAAGATAACATTTAGTTTTTGCAAATTGTGAATCATCTTTAAACTTCAACAACTTTTATTTCAAATGACTGATTTCTAGGGGAAAAATTTTAACATAACCTTAAGTTGTTCGAGAACTGTAAATCTTCTTTGGAATCTAGAACATTCGCGGTAAAAATCGCTAGGTTAAGACAATACAAAAATAGTAATATATTTTTTTTAATTTAATAGTTTTACACTGAAAAATGCAAATTTCCGGAGTAAAATGCCAAACATAACCTGAAATTGTCGAAAGGTTTAAACCTTCTTTGAAATAAAATAATTTATTTTAAAAAATTTGAATTCTCGAGGAAACAGAATGTTCTACCTTGTAAGTTTGATCACATTAAACAAAATTATTGGATTTAAATTAATTATTTTTGTTTAAAAACACCAATGATTGATGTTTTGTACCAAAAATTGATATATTAAAACAAGAATTATTATAAAATTCTAACAAGACTCAAAAACTGTAAACAATTTTGGATTATAGAAGTGTTTTTTTTTTTAAATCAAAAATTGATATTTAAAAAAAAAATAATTTTAATTTAAACAAAATAAAAAATTTTCAACAACTTTTTATTATATTTTGATAGCGTTTTTCGTCAAAAATTATTTATATTTTTAATAAGGGACCGTACTTAAATTACGTAACAGCTTGTGGGGGGGGAGAAGTCAAGACATTTTGTTTCGATTTGTTACGGTAGGGGGGAGGGGGTCCTATACATATGTACGTAATTTTTGAAAATTCACAAAAACTTTTTCCTGAAGATTATCTTTTTAGCTATAAATTTTATTATTTGGTTTAAAATTTAACAATTCTCTTAAAAAGACATTCGGTGAAAAACATTTTTTTTGAAAATCTGTCTTTTTAATTTAAAAAATAATTTTTTTAATTAAATATTACATTTTTCTTGAATAAAAATGCAACTATTTCGTTAAAAATTCTACTATTTACTAGAAAAATTACTTTTCGTTTAAAATTCGTATTTTTCTGCTAAAAAATCATTTAAAATCCTTTTGGATGAAAATTCAACTCTTTTTTTTGAGGATTTGTCTTTTTGATTTAAGATTTCACCTGTTTTAGTAGAATTTTCCTTTTCCTTGTACAAAAATTCAACTGTTTGAAAATTTAAGAATCTTCTTAAAAAGTCATTCTTTTTAGTTAAAAATCCGACTATTCAGCAGAAAATTAACTTATTGTTTACAATTCTTATTTTGGTGTTGAAAGTGTACTGGAATCTTCTTTGGATGAAAATTTAACTCATTTTTTGAAGTTTTTAAAAAAATTTATTTGTTTTAGAAGAAACCTAATCTTTTTTTAAAAAAATGCAATTGTTCGGTTGAAAATTCAACTTTTTTCTGAAAATTTGTCCTTCTGATTTAAAAATTCACCTGTTTTAGCAAAAATCACATCTTTCTTGGATAAAAATGCAACTGTTTGGTTAAACATTAAAAAATTTGGTTAAAAAGTCATACAATTAGTTGAAAATTATGCTGTTTTGCTGAAAATTTAACTATTTCGTAGAAAATTTCCTTTTTGGTTAAATTTAATATTTTGGTGTTGAAAAGAGGACTGAAATCTTTTCTGGATGGACATTCAACTATTTTTTTGGAAATTTGCTTTTTTTGAATGAAAAATTCATTTGTTTTAAAAAAAAAATTTTTTCTTTCTTCGATGAAAATGCAACTGTTTGGTTGAAAACTAAACTATTTTGTTAAGAAGTCACACTTTTAGTTGGAAATTGTGCTGTTTTGTTGAAAATTGAACTATATCGATGAAAATTTACTTTTTGTTTAAAATTTATATTTTGATGTTAAAAAATGAACTGGAGTCTTTTCTGGGTGAAAATTTAACTTAAAACAATAAATTTTACGATTTTCAATAAAAAATTATTTTTTTGAATCAAAAATTTAATTTTATTCGTAGAAACTTATTTTTTGTTTAAAAATACATATTTTAATCTTGAAAAGTCAACTGGAATCTTTTATGGATGAAAATTCAACTTGATTTTTTTTTTCTAAATCAAAATTCGTCTGTTTTAAGAGAAATTTCACATTTTTGGATAAAAATGCAACTATTTGGTGGAGAATTCAACAATTATGTTAAAAATTCATCATTCTTAGGTAAAAATTCGTCTTTTTGGATTAAAAATTCAATTTTTTTCGCAAGAAACTTATTTCTCGGTTCAAAATTTCTATTTAGATCGTGAAAAGTTAACTAAAATCTTTTTTAGAAGCATATTCAATTTTTTTTAAATTTATTTTTTTGATTTAAAAATTCATGTGCTTTCGTAGAAATTTCTTTTTTTTATGAAAATGGGATTTTTTGGTTAAAACTTATTTTTCTTTGCTTGCGTATTTAACTATTTTGCTTATAATATTATATTATTTATCTTTTTAGTTAAAAACTTATATCATTGGTTAAAAGTTCAACTATTTTGTTGAAAATTAATCTTTTTAAATTGAAAATTCAACTACTTAAGTAATAGTCAAACTACATGGTTTAAAAATTTATTTTTTTGATTGAAGGCTTAAATCTTTGGTTGAAAATTCAACTGTTTGGTGGAAAGGCATTTTTCTTTTGGTTTAAAATTTATTTTTTACTGAAAATGTAACTTTTTCATGTTTTCAAGATTAATTTTTTGTAGTTAAAAATTCTCCTTTTTGAGTAAAAAAAATATATTTTTGGTTTGAAATTTTATTTTTAATAGATAAAAATTCATCAGTTTCGTGAAAAAATAATTTTTTGCTGAAGTCATATTTTTTGTTTGAAAATTCAATTTTTGTAGAGAAAATTCGTCTTTTGGCTTAAAGGTTCAACAATTTATATAAAATTTTCTTTCTTAGGTGAAAAATCTTTATTGTTTGAAAATCCGTCTTTTTGTTTTTAAAATTCTTTTTTTTTTTGGTAAAAATTTTATCTCTTATGATTGAAGTGTAAACTACGACAATTTTTGTTTGGAATTTATTTTTTTAGGTTGAAAATTCAACTACCATGTTAAAAATTTAATTATTTTGTTGAAAATTCAAGGATTTAGTTGAAAAGCCATCTTTTATAGTAGAAAAGACATTCTTTGTTTAAAATAAATTAATAAATTTCATAATTTTTAACTTGTATCTAAAATACTATTTTATTCCGTTTAAAAAAGATTCTATGTAAAAAGTATTTTAAGATTGAAATGCTGGTATATAAATAATAATCATTAAGGAAAATGAAAAATTAGTCAAGGAAAAATCAGGGAATATTGAAAATAAAGTTCTTAGACACCCTGCCGAATTCTACTAGCAATAACTAGTAAAAAATTTTTGAAAACTAGAAATTACGTACATGAAGAGGGGGGGGGGAGAAATGTTTGATTACAGTTTGTTACAGGAGGAAGGGGGGTCTAAGAAAGGGCCTATAATTCCTCACGTAATTTAAGAACGCACCCTAAAGAATAATTAGGTTTTCAGGAATATTTAAAATTTCGTGACAAATTTAAGTTAATGTTTTTGAATAACAAATATCAGTTTCCTGTAAAAAAACACTAAGAAAACCGAAAAATGTAAGTTGTACAAAATTTTTAATTTTTCGAAAATTTATTAATTTTTAATGCAGAATAATCATTTTCTGTGTAAAAGCTCTACGTAATCTAAAAATATTGAAAATTGGGGATCTTGATAATGCTTTTGGTTTAAAAATTCAATTTGCTTCAAGGAAACTAACAGCTTTAATTTGTGATTTTGTTTAGAATTTATTTTTTAACAATACTTACGGCTTGGTAGTGGGGGGGGGGGGGCGATAAAACTGTGTTGTTCAACGGGGAGGGTCCTGGGGTCTGAAATAGCCCAAAATTGGTACTGTTGTTTATGCAACGCCCCCTATCAATACTTGCAACAAACCAAGGACACAAGTTTAATCTTAGTAAGCCAGAAAAGGGGAAGTAGGGGAAATAAGAAAAGTGAATTGAGAGAAAATAAGGGAAGTAGGAGTAGAGAAAGTGAGGGGAGATGAGGATATATTTAGCGATGGTAAATTATCTAATCAGAAGTAGGGAAAATCAGTGTAGGGGAAGTAGGGGAAATAAGAAAATGGAATTGAGGAAAAATAAGGGAAAGGAGGATTAATGAAAGTAAGAAAAATGAGAATATGTAAAGTGAGGGTCAATGAGCTAAGCGAAAGTAGGGTAAAGAAGTAGAGGGAAGTAGGGGAACTGAGGGAAAAAAGCGGAGGGTATAGAGGGGAGGTATGGCAAGTAGGGAAGTAGGGAAAATTAGGGGTGAACAAGGAGTGATAATGGAAAAAAAGTAAAGGAAAGTAGGGGGAATGAGGAAAGGGGAAGTAGGGGAAGTTATTGAAAGTGAGGGAAGAGAAAGTAATGGGGAAATGAGTAAAGAGCGAATTATGGAAAGTTATAGAAAGTAAGGAGAGGGAGAAGTGGAGGAATAGATGGAAAATAAGGTGAGGGTGAGTAGTGGATGTGAGCGTAAATAAGTGTAGGAAATTAGGGGAATTACGATGAGCGAAGGAAAAGAAAGGATTGCGGGTGAGTAGGGGAGGGAAAATGATAGCTAGGGCTGGGAGTGTTAGCTATAGCAGTGCTAGGAGGCGGAAGTAGAGCAGAAAGGAGTTCAGGAAAGGAGAAGAAGCGATAAGTAATGTGATAGTGAAGATGAGAGGGGGGAGTAGTGGTAGAGAGGGACAGGTAGGGTAAGTAGGCATGGAAAAAAGGTATAAACAACTTAAATTATTTTTATTTGACTAATTTCTTTAGATAGGGAAAAAGAAATAGAGGCAGTGATTGAAAGCGAAGAAAAAGCAAATAAAGGAAGAATGGGTTAATAAATCTATAGCAAAGTATGAGAAGTTTCAGGAAGTAAGGACAGGAAAAATTAAAAGAATGGAGGAAAAAGGCGGTGAAGGTAAGTAGAGGAAGTGAGGGGTAATTAGAAAGGGAAAGTAGGGGAATCAGGAAAAGTGAAGGAAAGGCAATGATTAGAAGTGAGTAGGAAAGGGAAAATAATAGCTAGGGAAGGGAAGTAGGGAAAAGGGACTGTTAGCCCTGAAAGTGTTGGGAGTCGGAAGTAGAGAAACAAGAAGTTTGGGAAGGGAGGAGAAGCGATAAGTGAAGTGAGGGTGAAGTATGGAAAGAGGAAGTGGATGTAAAGAGAAAAAAGGAGGGTGAGTAGGCGTGGGAAAGTAAGGGAGAAAGAGGTTTGAACGACTCAAATTATTTTTCTTTGACTTATTTCTTTAGATAGGGAAAACGAAGTTAAGGCAGTGATTGAAAGTAAAGAAAGAGAAATTAGAGGAAGGGTGAGTAAATAAATGAAAAGCGAAGTATGAGAAGTTTTAGGAAGTAAGGACAGGAAAAATTAGAAGAATTGAGGGATAAGGAGGTGAGGGTAAGTAGAGGAAGTGAGGGAAAATTAGGCAGGGAAAGTAGGGAAATTAGGAGAAATTAAGAAAAGGCAACGATTGGGGGTGAGTAGGTAAGGGAAAATAAGAGCTAGAAAAGGAAAGTAGGAAAAAGCGAGTGTTAGCTATAGAAGTATTAGGAGTCAGAAGTAGAGAAACAAAAAGTTTGAGAAGAAAGGAGAAGCGATGAGTGAAGTGAGGATGAAGTGAGGAAAGAGAAAGTAGAGGTGAAGAAAAAAAGGTAGGGTGAGTAGGCGTGGGAAGGTAAGGCAGAAAGAGGTTAGAACTACTTAAATTATTTCTCTTTGAAATTTCTTCAGATAGGGAAAAGGAAGTAGAGGCAGTGATTAACAGTGAAGAAAAAAGAAATAGAGGAAGAGTGGAAAAATGAATGAAAAGAAAAGTATGAGAAGATTCAGGAAGTAGGGCCAGGAAAAATTAAAAGAATTGAGAGAAAAGAAGGTGAGGGTGAGTAGAGAAAGAGAGGGGAAATTATGGAGGAAAAGTAGAAAAATTAGGAGAAGTGAAGGGAAGGCTATGATTGCGGATAAGTGGGGGAGGGAAAATAACAGCTAGGAAAGGGAAGTAGGGAAAAGGGAGTGTTAGCTATAGAAGTGTTGGAAGTCGGACGCAGAGAAGCAAGAAAATTGGGAAGGGAGAAGAAGCGATAAGTAAAGTGAGGGTTAAGTAAGGAAAGAGGAAGTAGAGGTGAAGAGAAAAAGGTAGGTTGAGTAGGCGTGGGAAGGTGAGGGAGAAAGAGGTTGAAACGACTTAAATTATTTTTCTTTGACCAATTTCTTTATATAGGGGAAAGGAAGTAAAGGCACTGATTAAAAGTAAAGAAAAAGAAATTAGAAGAAGAGTGGGGAAATGAATGAAAAGCAAAGAATGAGAAGTTTCAGTAAGTAAGGACAGGGAAAATTAGAAGAATTAAGGGAAAAGGAGGTGAGGATGAGTAGAGAAAGTGAGGAAAAATTAGGTAGGGAAAGTAGAATAATTAGGAGAAGTAAAAGAAAGGCTATAATTGCGGGTGTGTGGGGGAGGGAAAATAACGGCTAGGAAAGGGAAGTAGGGAAAAGGGAGTGGCAGCTATAGAAGTGTTGGAAGTTGGAAGTAGAGAAACAAGAAGTTTGAAAAGGGAAGAAAAGCGATAAGTGAAGTGAATATAAAGTGAAGGAAGAGAAAGTAGAAGTGAAGAGAAAAAGATGGGGTGAGTAGGCGTAGGAAGGTGAGGGAGGAAGAGGTTTAAACGACTAATATTATTTTTCTTTGACTAATTGTTTTATATAGGGGAAAGGAAGTAAATGCACTGATTGAAAGTAAAGAAAGAGAAATTAAAGAAAGAGTGGGGAAATGAATGAAAAGCAAAGTATAAAAAGTTTCAGGAAGTAAGGACAGGGAAAATTAGAAAAATTAAAGGGAAAAGGAGGTAAGGGTAAGCAGAGAAAGTGGGAGAAATTAGGGAAAAGAAGTAGAGGAATTAGGAGAAGTTAAGAAAAGGCAATGATTAGAGGTGATTAAAGAAGGGAAAATAATGGCTAGGGAAGGGAAGTAGGAAAAAGAAAGTGTTAGCTATAGAAGTGTCGGGAGTCGGAAGTGAAGAAACAAGAAGTTTGGAAAGGAAGGAGAAGCGATAAGTAAAGTAAGTATGAAGTAAAGGAAGAGGAAGTAGAAGTGAAGAGGAAACGGTGGGGTGAGTAGGAGTGGGAAAGTAAGGGAGAAAGAGGTTTGAATGAATCAAAATATTTCTCTTTGACTAAAATCTTTGGATAGGGGAGAGAAAGTAAAGACAGTGATTGAAAGTAAAGAAAGAGGAATTAGGGGCAGGGTAGGAAAATAAATAAAAAGAAAAGTATTAGAAGTTTTACGAAGTAAGGACAGGGAAAATTATAAGAATTGAGAAAACAGGAAGAGAGGGTGAGTAAAGGGAAGTGAGGGAAAATTAGGGAGGGAAAGTGAAGGAATTAGGAGAAGTTGAGGGAAGGCAATGATTAGGGGTGAGTAGAGCAGGGAAAATAATAACTAGGGAAGGAAAGTAGGAAAAAGGGAGTGTTAGCTATAGAAGTCTTGGGAGTCGAAAGTAGAAAAATTTGGGAAGGAAGAAGAAGCAATAAGTAAAGTGAGGGTTAAGTGAGGGAAGAGGAAGTAGAGGTAAAGAGGAAAAGGTAGGGTGAGTAGGTGTGGGAAAGTAAGGGAGAAAGAGGTTTGAAAGACTCAAATTATTTTTCTTTGACTAGTTTTTTTTTAGACAAGGGAAAGGAAGTAAAGGCAGTGATTGAAAGTAAAGAAAGAGGAATTAGAGGAAGGGTAGGGAAATTAATGAAAAGCAAATTATAAGTAGTTTCAGAAAGTAAGGACAGGGAAAATTAGGAGAATTGAGGGAAAAAGAGGTGAGGGTGAGTAGAGGATGTGAGGGGCAAGAAAAGTGATAGCTGAGGAAGGGAAGTAAGGAAAAGGGAGTGTTAGCTATAGAAGTCTGAGCGAACGGAAGGAGAGATGCACGACGTACGGGAAGGAAGGGGAAGGGAAGGAAGGGCAAGAGAAGGAATGGAAAGCGAAGGGTGAAGTGAGAGGGAAGTAGGGGGAATGGGCAGAACTGGAGTAAGTGGTGAAGAAGGGGAAAAGTATGAAAAGTAAGGAAAGAAGAGGCTTGAATGACTTGAATTATTTCTCCTTGACTCATTTTTTTAAAAAGAAAATAATTTTAGTAGAGACGTACAATGTATATAAGGAATGTATAACATCATTAAAATGTAATACATTCCAACCTGATTTCTTGAAAGCGGAAAATGATCGCTAGAAGGAGGAGAGGGTGAATAAAGGAAGTGAGGGGAAATTAGGGAGGGGAAGTAGGGAAATTAGGAAAAGTTAAGAGAAGGCAATGATTGCGGGTGAGTAGGGGAAGAAAAATTATGGCTAGGGTTAGGTGAGGGAAGAGGAAGTAGAGGTGAAAAGAAAAAGGTAGGATGAGTAGGCGTGGAAAATTAAGGAAAAAAGAGGTTTGAACGACTCAAATTATTTTTCTTTAACTAATTTCTTTAGATAGAGGAAAGGAAGTAAAGACAGTGATTGAAAGTAAAGAAAGAGAAATTAGAGGAAGGGTGGGGAAATAAATGAATAGCAAAGTATAAAAAGTTTTAGGAAGTAAGGACAGGAAAAATTAAAAGAATTAAGGGAAAAGGAGGTGAAGGTGAGTAGAGGAAGTGAGGGTAAATTAGGGAGGGAAAGTAGGGGAATCAGAAGAAGTGAAGGGAAGGCAATAATTGGGGGTGAATAGGGGAGGGAGGATGATGGCTAGGAAAGGGAAGTATAAAAAAGGGAGTGTTAGCTATAGAAGTTTTGGGAGTCGGAAGTAGAGAAACAAGAAGTTTGGGAAGGGGAGAGAAGCGATAAGTGAAGTGAGTATGAAGTGAAGGAAGAGGAAGTAGAAGTAAAGAGGAAACGGTAGGGTGAGTAGGCGGAAGAAAGTAAGGGAGAAAGAGTTTGAAGCGACTTAAATTATTTTTCTTTGACTAATTTCTTTAAATAGGAGAAAGGAAGTAAAGGCAGTGATTGAAAGTGAAGAAAGAGTAATTAGAGGAAGGGTGGGTAAATAAATGAAAAGCAAAGTATGAGAAGTTTCAGGAAGTAAGCACAGGGAAAATTAGAAGAATTGAGGGAAAAGGAGGTGAGGGTGAGTAGAGAAAGTGAAGGGCAAGAAAAGTGATAGCTGTGGAAGGAAAGTAGGGAAAGGGGAGTGTTAGCTATAAAAGTCTGAGCAAACGTAAGTAGAGATGCACGACGTATGGGAAGAAAGGGGAAGGGAAGGAAGGGAAAGCGAAGGGTGAAGTAAAAGGGAAGTAGGGAAAATGGGGGAAAGTAGGGTAACTAGTGCAAAAGGGGAAGAGTAAGGAAAGTAAGAGAAGAAGAGGCTTGAATGACTTGAATTATTTCTCCTAGACTCATTTTTTTACAAAGGAAATAATTTTAATACAGACGTACAATGTCTGTAAGGAATGTATAACCTCATTAAAATGTAATACATTCTAACCTGATTTCTCAAAAGCAAAAAATGATCGCTAGAAAATATAACATTAATTGCAAAATAAAACAATAAAGATACGTATCTGCAGCGTAATTGTCACCTGCGGGCAAAACACTCAGCTACTATTCGACTTACTTCGAGCTCAGTTATACTTAAAAGTAGTAAGTAGATAAAAAATGGTACGATTATTATTAGGTTAAACTGCATGCCTATTAATTAAGATTACACAATTCTACAATCAACAAAAAATTTTTTCGAACCAAAAGAACTGTTTTCTTGGACATACATAAAGATTTGGTTGAATCATCCAAACTCTGGTTGCTTCAATTAAATATTTCATTAAGCGAACAACATTACTGGTGACATCAACCAAATACTCTATCTACTAAGAGATTGGGTTAAAACAACCAAAATGTTTAGTTGGGACAACCAAATATTTTGTTGTCGAAATCTTTTTCTGATTATACTATAAGGCTTATTATAACAAAAGTTGATTACGGAAGATCTATAGTGTTCCGTGTATTTCTGGTCATTTTTTTAACTTACTTTTTGTAAATTCGTGATTTAAATTATTATATATATCCAAATAATTTATTATTTTATAATTAATTATTTATTATTTATTAAATTATAATATATAATATATATATTTATATATAAATATTTTATTCCTGATT
>JAUELO010000097.1:4072262-4083194 GCA_032357855.1 Amphibolips quercusostensackenii
TTATGCCTACAGCATCCTCGAATTAATGCCATACAAGCAAGAATAAAAGATTATAATTTTACTTAGCAGCGAGTTAGATGTAGACGATGAGAGACCATACCCATGTGGACTACCAAATGAACAATTATTCAAATACGCTTTGTTTATAGAATTGAGGAGACACGTCATTATAACTCTTTAGATGAATATATGGATTATTATTGTCGATAAATTAGTGCATTTCATTTATTTCTCCTTTCTGGGTCAGAAATGTTTTGCCAGGGCTAAGGCTAGGTAAGGTAAAATAATTTAAAAAATAATTTTAAAAAACTGAACTCTCTAGTTATTACGATACTTATAACAAAAAAGAAAGCTTTTTTACTCAAAAAATGAAAATGTTCTATTTGTTAAACTACATTATTTGTAACACAGATAAATTGGAACTGCTAACAATATTTTGCAGAAGAATAAGCATAATAAGTTCTTATGATATTTGTATTTATTTCCAAAAAGTCCCGTTGGCTAAGAAGCCCTCTAAGGAACAGAGTATACATAATAAAATATATAATTACAAGCATCAATCGAGTAAGATTAAATGTGTGGCAAAATTAGTACTTGAGTTGCAATAAGCAAATAAGGTAAGATAATATTGTACATATAAAACTGGTGGTCTAGAATCTTAGAGGCGGTATTTAGAAAAAGGAAATGGTTAAGGAGATAAAGGGCGCCCTCTCCTACATCTTATTACAATAACATTGTGCTCTTTTCAAAAAAGCGTTCACAGGTGTCACGCACGATACTTTTCAGAACCAATTCATAAACGGCGTCTCTATTAACAAATAAAATATTAGGTTTTGATTTGGTGAAGGCGCGCACGAAAGTATTCTTAAAAAAACCAGCGAAGGTGTTTTGCGAATTTCCTTACAACTCAAGTAATTTTGCATCAGCAAGGTAGATCAAAACAGTGTTTCATAGAGTTTTTTCAGCTAATGTAATCTTATTGGCTGAGGGAATAAAGTTTTTTCGGAATTACAAACAGGTTTCCAGAAAAACTGCAGTTGCGTTGGCACTGGCTTTACAGTTTTCAAAATCCTGAAAGACATTTATGAGCAAGCTAAAATGGCATTAAAAACTATTTGAAAATTACCAAACCTGTGAAGGCCACGAAGGGTGTTGTAAAGAATAAGTCAGTAAGCCCTTTTTGTTCTCGCTCTTACTAGCAGAGTTTAAAAGAATTTCTCAAAGCCGAGGAAATCAGTAGCATTAAAATGTATCAAGATATCAAACTTACCTTGAATTTGTATATGCGGACGATACCGCCCTGTTAGCAGAAACAATAGTAGAAATGAAAAAAATCCAAAGGTGCTGATTGAAATATTGTAATCTCAAGATCTAAATGAATTAAACTGTAAAGCGTTACAAATTGAATAATCCTTGACATCGCTTGAAATTATAGTATTTTTGAATTAGGATCTTAAAAATAAGTCACTAAAAATAATGAGTATAAAAATTTTGCACCACTCTTCTAAAGAATAATTTATTTTAATATAAGTTTCGAAACTAATAACCTGAAAATCAAAGTCACATTGACATGATAGAAAAAGTCTCGTGGAAAAAATACGCTAAGACCAAAAGGAATCATTAGGGCCTAATAGTTAGTCCTACTTATTCAAGTTGTGGAATGTCCCCTGAAGAAGTAAAGTAGTAAGGGCATATACACTACAATCTCATAACAAATAGTTCACCCAAGCATTTAATTTAGTAGCAGCGACATGTATTACAAACTACAATAGTCGGTCCAACTTCTCCATTAGTGCTCTCATCAACGGCGCCCAGCGACATAAAACACTTTTTTCTGAATTAGCATTAATTTCGCAACTTATTCGCAAACGCCTAGTAGTAAAAAAAGTTGTGAGTATGTTGTTGACGCGAATCATCAGAAAATGTATTTGACGTCCAGATAAATCTCTGTTTCGACCAATCCTAATATATACTGTGGATACACTGTAATGCTACAGTGTAAACTAGGGTACTACTTAAAGTACGTTGTGAAAAAGAGTTAATTTTTAAATTTCTACAAAAATATTTCTTATATTTTATAAATTCAAGCTTTTAGATTAGTGAAGTAACAGCAGAAGGTAGAAAGTGCATTTGAAACCTTTATTTTTTCGGGTAATTTACCATTTTTTGTTTATTATGTACAGTGTGCATACAAAATAATTTCTACTTTAATGTTACATATATACATAAATGGTATACATTAGAGTGTTTCAAGCAAAAAAATTTTTAACCGTACTTGCAATACCGCATATCATCAATAAGTGTACACCATAGTTCAAAATTATTGTTGGTTATTTCTACTCCTTCTATTACGTTGATAGTTTTCTAGGCCTCTATGAATAACCCTGGGTGAGTTCAGATATCGAGGAGAACCAGAAAAAGAACTAGAACGAGAGCTTGAACGAGAACTAAAACGAGAACTAGAACTAGAGCCAAAAGGAGAACCTGAAGGAGAACTATCCGGTGATGGAGGTTGGGTATCAAAACTAAGCCGACCCATTTGAAGGTCTAATTCTTCATGATTAGCGACCTGATAAGGAGCATGATTAGCGTCATAATTGATGTGTTGAGCTTGGTGTAAATGCGCTTGTTGAGCTTCATGTAAATGCGCCAGTTGAGCGTAATGTAATTGCGCCTGTTGAGCTTCAGTTTCAGCGACACGTAAAGCCCGTTGAGCGTTCCTGTACTCCCGTTGAGCGTTATTGTACGCCCGTACCGTGTTTCTAGCACTTGTAAGTATCCAGGGACGCTGCAAAAAAAGTATTATTTTAGAGCTCATTTTAAGTATAATTATGATACTTAGAAAAAATAGTCTTGAGTGTTACTTATATGAGACTATTAGTGGGATCCCAAGACTTATAAAAAATAAGTAGTTTTTGTTAACCAGTTACTATAACTAGTTACAGCAACTAGTCACTCTTTTGGTAACAATGATGGTAACGAAGTTACTTTTGGAAACATATAAGGAATTGGTATGAGAAAATCAGTATAGGAATAAATATTGTTAAGCTATTAAAAAATTTGATCCAAAAATAGAGAAACTAGGAACAAAGATTTTATTGACTCATTTAACGCAACTAGTGTTTCTTTCACGCTACAATCTTTAAGAATCACCTCATTCCTCTTTTGGTCCACCAGCTCTAACCGCGCCACGTGCGCAGGAATTTCATACCAATCACGTTAATTTTACTCTTACTTCAACCCTTTCCGGCATACATTTTTCATATGAACGGTTTTTAATTAAAATTTTTAGAAAAGGGTTTTTGAGGTCGCTGATCACGAATCTAAACTCAGTATTTAAAAATGCCAAATGGGAATCTATTATATGAAACCAGGAAAGTTTTTTTTTGATTTTTCACGAATTCGCTTCTATTTCACTTGGAAGAAGTAGGAACCTTGCATGTTTTGAAAAATTCAAAATCTTTATCATCGAAACAGATGACTCACAAAAAAACGATCATTAGAACTTTCACTCTAAAAATAAGGTAAAATGTAGTTGTTTTTTTCCATATTGGATGTCATTTTTGATTTTATTAATTCAGCATTGGAATCGTTATCATCCAAGTATCATCATAAGTCTACATTAGATCTCCACAACCATGCATCTTAAAAGCTATTCCTTTATTAAAAGATATTTTTTCCTGCTCAGAAAGATAAACATACGCCATGACTTTTTTCAGAAAACGCTTATAAAAACATTTAGGGGTTTTTAGGTTGAATTATCATAAGTTAAGGGTCAGAGTTTATACAAAGTGCCACAGATAAAGCAGAGATAGAGAAGAGCTAGAGCTGCGGAATTTGTTTGTCGCGCATATACAAAAACAGAAAACGCTCGAAGCAATCGTCATTTGTTTGTCGCCTATGTACCAAATCAGCAAATGATCGCAGTCATCATCATTTATTTGTCAAGTAGACAGAAGAGAACAAAATATATATTAACCTGAGATTCATCCTCATACCTGGGATCGTCTTGTGTCTGTTACGTTCGGTGATTTTTCAGTTATCACTATACGGATGCACTCAGAAGCCTTACAAGTAATATAAATTTCTCACAAAAATTATATTGACCCTGCAGTATTAACAATACTATTTCGAAATCATCATTATCAAAATACCTAGTAGAGATCGCTTTGAATATTTATAAATAATCACACTTCGTCTTATAAAGAATGGAAGTGAACATTCCTAGTGACGCAAAATCTGAAGAGGAACTGATGAAGATAAAGGAGAATCATCTAGCAATGAAAAATGGAAGAAAGAAAGGAAAAAGAGAGCAGACTGTCTATTCACTACTAATTACGGGTCAAATACCTCGAATGATATAAAATCTTTATTGGACATTTTGTTATATTTTTCTCCTGATTATATTTGAGATGTAATAGTTTAGCGAACAAATATTTACATACGAACCGAAACTCGTGATGAGCAACTTATAACAAAAGAAGAGTTACTGATTTCTTTAAGTATTAATATCCTGATAAGGACTAAAAAAATTGGCCTCATACCGTGGTCGTCTGATCCGAAATTGAACGATCCATTCGTAAGTTCGTTCATGCCTGTTGTTCTTTTTGGGTTCATTTAAGGTAATTCACATATTTTTGATAACATTTTAGAACTTAAGAAAGGTGAAATGAATTACGATAAATAATGTGAATTGAGGCCACTGCTAGATGCACTTTAAGTAACTTTAAAAACATACTAGAAACTAGGCAAGTCTCAGTCTGTCGATGAATCTATGATTAAACCCAAAGGTCGAAGTAGCCTAAAGCAATGTTTGCCAGCAAAACCAATAAAACGGGAATATAAATGTCAGGTTCGCGCAGATGTGACAAGTTACGTGTGGAAATTTAAAGTCTGCTCCGGTAAAAAGGTGAGTTCTGAGAAACAGTTAGGCGCACGAGTTGTTAAGAATTTGACGCGTGAAATTGTAAGGAAAAATCATCATGTTCACTATTATATATTATATTTGCTTGTGGAACTGTACGTTCTAATCGTACTAGATTACCAAAATCTGTAATAGCTGACAAGCAAATCAGGCATAAATATAACGACTTTCGCACTTCTAAAACTGGCATTTGTTTGAAAATGGATGTATAAAAGAGGTTTTTGCTTTCTATTGAATTATCATAAATTATCTGAAGTGACAACTGTACATCAAAGACACAAAGATGGCACACTTGTAGAAGTAAATCGTTCAATTATACGCTCAGATTACAACAAATATATATCGGCTTTGTGGGTAACACGAATCGCTTGTTATTTTCATATAAAATCTATCGAAAGTCTAAAAAGTGGTTGCATAGACTATTTCGGCATTTTGTTGATCTAGCTATTACAAATCCATTGATCATATTCACAAAAATAAACACTAATGAGACTGTGACATGTAAACGTTTTTGATTCCTACTAGTAAATCAATGAGTTTCTCAAAAGATTTCAATCAGGAAAGGAAGAAAGCGTCAAATTTTACTTGTCAGTTTACACAAACCACAAGTGTTTATTTTAAAGAGACGCTCTAAATCTGCTTATATGCCTACATACAATGCATATCAATGGCGATGTGCGCTTTGCAGCACAAAAGGGAATACTCCTCGAATACGATGGACATGTAATACATGCAACGTACCATTATGTTTACAATCAGAGAGAAATTGCTTCTCGGAATATCATTTATGAAACGTTAAAGAGATAAGAAAAAATTTTTTTTTGCAAATTTTAGTCCGCCATATTGCATCCGCCATTTTAAAAATATTAAAATCTGAGTTCATATTCGTGATCAGCGACTCCAATAATCCCTTAGAGACAATCTTCAGCAATATTTCAATTATAGTCTGCCATATTGCATGCGCCATTTTGAAAATGTTAAAATCTGAGTTCAAATTCGTGATTAGCGACCTTAAAAATCCCTTAGAAACACTCTTTAGCAATATTTCAATTTTAGTTTGCCATATTGCGTCCGCTACTTCAAAAATGTTAAAATCTGAGTTTATATTCGTGATCAGCGACCCCAAAAATCCCTTAGAGACAATCTTCAGCAATATTTTAATTTTCGGCCATCACATTGGATCCGAAATTTAAAAAATTTGAAATCTGAGTTCAGATTTGTGATCAGCGACCCCAAAAACCTCGGAGTGACCATTTTCAGCAAAATTCACCAACACGTCTATTTTCGACCGCCATTTTGTGTGCGCCATTTTAAAATTTTTTAAATTTAAATTCAGATTCGTGATCAGTAACTCTAAAAATCCCTAAGAGACCATTTTCAGCAATATTTAAATTTTTAGCCGCCATATTGAATCCGTCATTTTGAAATTTTCTGAAATCTAAGTTCAGATTTGTGACCAGCGACCCTGAAAACCTTAAAGTGACCATTTATAGAAAAATTCAGCAATATTTCAATTTTAGTCCGCCATATTGCGTCCGCTATTTAAAAAATGTTAAAATCTGTGTTCATATTTGTGATCAGCAACCCCAAAAATCCCTTAAAAACAATCTTCAGGAATATTTTAATTTCAGTCCGCCATATTGCGTCCGCCATTTAAAAAATGTTAAAATCTGAGTTCATATTTGTGATTAGCGACCCCGAAAATCCCATAGAGACAATCTTCAGCAATATTTTAATTTTTAGCCACCACATTGGATCCGAAATTTAAGAAATTTTAAATCTGAGTTCAGATTTGTGATCAGCAAACCCAAAAACCTCTAAGTGACCATTTTTAGAAAAATTCATCAACATTTCCATTTTCGGCCGCCATTTCGCATGCGCCATTATAAAATTTTTAAAATCGCAGTTTAGATTCGTAATCAGCGACCTCATGAAACTCTAAGTGACCATTTTCAGCAAAATTCAGCAATATTTTAATTTTCGGCTACCATATTGCATCCCCCATTTAAAAATTTTTAAAATATGAGTTCAGGTTCGTGATCAGCGACCCCGAAAACCTTTATGTGACCATTTATAGACAAATTCAGCAATATTTTAATTTTAGTTCGCCATATCGCGTGCCATTTAATAAATGTTAAAATCTGTGTTAATATTTGTGATCAGCGACCCCAAAAATTCCTTAGATACAATCTTCAGCAATATTTTAATTTTTGTCCGCCATATTGCGTCTGCCATTTTAAAAATGTTAAAATCTGAGTTCATATTTGTGATGAGCGACCCTAAAAATCCCTTGGAGACAATCTTCAGCAATATTTTAATTTCCGGCCAACTTCGGATCCAAAATTTAAAAAAATTAAAATTCAAGTTCAGATTTGCGATCAGCAAACCCAAAAACCTCTAAGTGACCATTTTTAGCAAAATTCATCAACATTTCCATTTTCGGCCGCCATTTTGTATGCGCCATTTTGAATTTTTTTTTATCTCAGTTCAGATTCGTGATCAGCGACCTCGAGAACCTTTAAGTGACCATTTATAGCAAAATTCAGCAATATTTTAATTGAAGTCTGCTATATTGCGTCTGCCATTTTAAAAATGTTGAAACCTGAGTTTATATTAGTTATTAGCGACCTCAAAAAACCCTGAGAGACCATATTCAGCAATATTTAAATTTTCGGCCACCATATTAGATCCGCAATTAAAAAAAAAATCAAAATCTGAGTTCAGATTTGTGATCAGCGACCCTGAAAACCTTGAAGTGACCATTTTTAGAAAAATTCAGCAATATTTCAATTTCGGACGCCGTATTAGATCCGCTATTCAAAAAATTTTAAAATGTGGGTTTAGATTTGTGATCAGCGACCCCAAAAATCCCTTAGACACAAATATCGCGACGGCAGTGGTCTCCGAGGTACCTTGTGTCCAGAATAGACAGTATGAACGTCGTCTCCTGAAGTTTTATGGAAGTTTGTAACATAATTAGTCGAAACTTGTTATTCGGGAATTTTTGGGGTCGCTGAACACGAATATTGTGACGGCAACGATTTTCGAAGTACCTGATGTCCAGAATAGACAGTATGAACGTCGTCTCCTAGAGTTTTTTGGAAATTTGTAACATAATAAGACAAAACTTGTTAGTCGGAGGTTTTTGAGGTCGCTGAACGCCAGTAATATGGCGGCAACGGTCTCCGAAGTACCTGGTGTCCAGAGTAGACGGTATGAACGTTGTCTCCTAGAGTTTTATAAAAATTGGTAACATAATTAGTCGAAAGTTGTTAGTCAGGGGCTTTTGCAGTCTCTAAATACAAATATCTTGACAGTAACGGTCTCTGAAGTACCTGGTATCCAGGGTGGACAGTATGAACGTCGTCTCTTAAAGTTTTATAGGAATTTGTAACATAATTAGTCAAAAATCGTTACTTAGGGGTTTTTGGGGTTTCTGTATACAAATATCGCGACAGCAACGGTCTTCGAGGTACCTAGTGTCCAGGGTGGACAGTATGAACGTCGCCTTCTAGAGTTTTATGGGAATTTGTAACATAATTAGTCAAAACTCATTACTCGGGAGGTTTTGGGGTCGCTGAACACAAAAAACGTAACGGCATCTGTCTCCGAGGTACCTAGTGTCCAGAATGGGCAGTATGGACGTCGTATCCTTGAGCTTTATGGAGACGCTGATACTGTCCACCCTAGGTACTAGGTACCTGAAAGATCGTTGCCGTCGCGATTTTCGTGTTCAGCAACCCAAAAAACCCCTGTGTAGCAAAACTGGACTTATTTTTATCAATATTTACCAAGTTGTAAGTTTTTTATTTATTTTCTCTTCGTAATGCACTTCTAAAGTTTATGTTTGACATGCGAACATGCATTTTTTTCAAATTCATTGATCAATTTCGTTGAGAAAGTTTGTAGCCACTTTGGCAAATCAAACGCACAAAACCTTATTAAGATCCATCTTACTGCTCAAAAAATCGATATTTCATTGCTTTATTTTCTCGACTATGTCTAAAATTTTACCGCGTGTCTACTAGTAAACCTAAGAGCAAGTGATAATTGTAAAGGTAGTCTACAAGATGGTCAATAAACATATGCAGATGGGTATTGCACGCAGTGGCGGACTGGTATAGACTTGCAGCTAGGAAAGCCTTGATGCGCCCTCTTTGGTTGGCGCCCCTACGCCATGTAAAGTTGGCCCAAAAAGACTAAATTGTTCAAAACAATAAGTATATTGTAGATGTAAATAGAAAGAGTAAAAAGAATATTGAATCATACTTTATTTAGTAGGGTGGGTCGTAAAAACTAAGTTATGGAAATCGAAATTGGAACTATATAGAAAAGTAGTGTATAAAAGTCTTTTCTACTGGTGGAAATGTATTCGAAAAAAATTAAATAAGCCTAGGAAATTATAAATGTTGGCAGCTGTCTTTTTTCCTTCAAACTTATATTCATATCAAGTTGACAGTTCCATCAGTTATAACCACTAGTCATTTCAATGTTATAAATACCAAAACAAAAGATAGTTTGAAATGTCCAATAGTTGGAATCCCAGCTTCATTTTCTCCCACTCAAGGAAAATGTCATAAAATATATCCTTTTTCTGCAAACATTAGTTTTCTGCATCGTCTCCAACAATTTCCGAGAAGGGTATCAAAAAAAAGTTAAAGATTATTTTTAAAATATCAAATTTTTCTAAAGGTTAAGTCACAAGCTAGCAAGTATCCTAGTTGGGAATTATATTCTTGTAATTAACCATAAGGTATTAAGAAGAGAAAAAGCTTTGCTCATAGATAAAAAAAACGAAAGAATATATCGTTGATTTTTATGATAAAGCTGCCTGTAATATAGATGCACAACCAAATAAGCTGCACGTAAGAAGTTCTATTCTCAATGCTGCAAATTATGAACAGTCTCTATCCTCCTCAACGATGAATGCAGAAGATCACCTGAACTGCGAAAATATAATTAAAGCAGAGAATCCATTCATAGAGCAGGACAAATGAACTAATGGCGATGATATTGCTGTCCAAGACGTTGGCCATGATCTCGATAACGACGATGATGACGACTTCATTCTTGAAACATTTATTGCTTAACAGCTCAAGCCTACGACGCAAATGAGAGTATATATAAGAACAGTAGCTGAAGCAGTCCGAAAATGAAAATATCAGCTCAAGCTGCATCCAAAGTCTCATGTGCTTTAATGCAGGACTTAAAAATTATTTCTAAAGAAGACAATTCAAAATCTGTGAAAAAGTGCAAAGTACTAAGAGCTCTGAAGCGAAGGCAAACAGAGTTGCAACTAAGCGATCATCAGGAAGTAAGAACTGTGACATTTCTATAGGTATTTCGATAGAAGAAAAGATGTCACTTCAGTACAAAATGAAAAAGATAGCAAATTTTAGCGAAGCTCTATAAGGAAAGAGCACGTTGTTCCGGCAGAAGAACCTGATGCAAAATACATTGGACACATTGCTTCTGATTCGAGCTCCGCAGCATCTATCATAGATGCTATAGATTTTATTACAATGCTTATCGTTCTGAAATCTAATTACACATTTTTCAGGATTTTTTAAACACTTTGATCGATTTAATACAAGGACAGATACTTTATGCGTGGTCGGCTGTGACAGTACGGCTGTTAAAACGGGATGCAATGTTGGCATTCTTGCTTAAATCGAGAAAGGACTGGATTGACCAGTTCAATGAATTGTATGCATGCTTCAATTAAACAAGTTACCACTACGGCATCTTTCTATCAGTCTAGACGGTACAACATCTGTCCCAAACACTTTCACTGGTCCCATTAGTAAACAGTTAAAGAATTATGAAAAGCTTCCTATCATGTTTCGTAAAATTGAAACTGAATTGACAGAATTTGACTTTAAATTTTTGACTCAAGGTCAGGCATATTTACTACTATGTTGTAAGACTATTTTGTCGGTTATATGTCCAGAAGACGTGGCTAATAGATACCCTGGAGAGTTTTGCCACTCAAGATGGGTTGCTTTCGC
>JAUELO010000097.1:4132976-4144683 GCA_032357855.1 Amphibolips quercusostensackenii
GCAAAGGATATAATCATATCGGTTGTATCAGAGATTGGTACTTTCGTAAATAAAAATACTATGTCAAAACGAACCAGGATGTCTTTAGGTTGAATGTGAATCTGTTGTATCTATTTGATAAAGTCAAAAGAACTTCGGATGTATGTGATAGAGTTTTTTTTGAAGGGCTTTACTTCTTTGGCGAGGAAGCGTGCTAGGTAACAAGTTGGTGTGTTTATCACGCTGACAATCTGTCTGAATGGAATTTTGTTTTTGTGGATTTTTGGAAGTCCGTAAGGTTTTGGAGAGATGGGATTAGCTGGTAGTAGTTTAGATACTGTTTTGCTGTTAAGCTTTGATTCTTTTAGAAGGGGTTTTGTTTTGATGACTATTGTTTTTGAAGGGTCTTTTTCAATTTTTTTCTGAGCATCCATAGCAGGGAGCTTTCACCAATCACAGGCATCGTAGAGAGTATATATAAGAACAACATAACCTGGATCTTTAGTTTCAGGTTAGCCCTGAAGAAGTGCACTGCAATGTTTACGAAAAGTCGGCAAAATTTAAAGCTTTGTATAGTCTGATAGACATAATTTAATAAAAAAAATTACAGCATAAAATATTTTTGAAATTAGAATATATATAATGACTTGATAAAGATAATTTTCAGGTTACATAGCAAACTTGTAAAATAAAAGCGTATTTATATGCAAGAAACTTTTTGTCTCAAGTCATCAGTATATAGCTGTAAATCGATCCCTGGTTCACCAACTCTACTTTGCAAGCGATCGTTTGTCAATGAGCATTCACTTTGTTCTGTTCAAGGTCCCTGAAGAAACCCTTTAGGGTGTCTGCAGGTTTCTGTTGGATCCTAAGTTCTAAAAGATACCAGCTTCTATTTAAACCGCAAATTAAGCGAACCCACAGTTTTTCCGCGCCCTTCATATATTTTAACTTGCTTGAAATTTTTTTGAAATCTTCCAAATTCTCTGGAATCTTTTAAAATCCCTTGATACAGTAGAAAATATTTCTAAATCTATTAAAGTCTTTGAAATCTGTTAAATTTTTTAGAAATTTGTCGAAATTTTGTAAGTGCCTTAAAATCATTCAATTCTTTGAAATTCCTTAAAATCAATACAAATCCTACAAAATTCATTGACAACCATTGAAGTCGTTAAAATCAATATAAATCTCTTAAAATAAAATTTAGTTTATTTCCAAGAGTTCTCTAGAAATTTGGTGAAAACACTTAAAATCTTTGGAAATCGTAAAAATGCATTACAGTCAGTAGAACCTATTCGAAATCTCTTAAACGTAGATTCAATTAATTATATTACTTAAAGCAAAGTATCATGTTTCAAAAAATTCTGTTACAATTTAGGAATTTTTAGATATGGAAACTTAAAATAGCAAGGAATTACAAATTTTTTTAGGTTTCCAAAATGGTCGACTTTTGACGTTTGTTGCTCGATCCACCCCTTTCCCCAATTTTTTTATTTCCTGGAAAAAGAAATTGGCTATTTTTTTTTAAATTGAAAAATTTGAACAGAAGTACTTCTTATTAACTTTTTGTAAAATGTTTAATCACTTCCAAAGGAATTTCCAAGTAATAATTTCTACCTCACAGAGTTTGGTTTTTACACCCCTAAGCCCCTAATATTGCGTCTGAAAAATTCCTTAAAAAATTTAAAATAGCTGTTTTATGCCAAATTCAAGCTAAAGACTGTATTTTCTGAAACTTTCTGAAAACTAGTTCTCTTTATTTGATAAGTCACAAGCTTTTAATTATTTCCAACTAATTTTTAATGGTTGAGACAATTATTATTTGATTAAACAATTTTTTGACTATAAATCAGGAAAAGTGATTATTTTTTGGGATAAATGAAACAGTGGATGAATTTCAAGAATAATATTTCTTCTATAATATATTTCATAATTATGTTAAAAATTTCCGTTTATTTGAACAATTTTTTCCTTTATATCGTGAAAAGTTATTTTTTTCTGAAAATTATTACGCAAATATCGAATTTTGAGAGTAATATAATTTAAAACTATATTTGGCTATGACTTAAAAATTGTATATTTTTTTATATAATCTTTCGGCTGTAAATCGTGAAAAGTTATTACTTTCTGGAAATAATTACACAATTAATAAATTTCGAGCGTGGTTTATTTTTTCAAATATATTTGTCTATCATTCAAGCAATTTTCGTTTGCTTGAGAGATTTGTTCTCCTGTAATCTTGTAAATGATAACGCACTTGATAAATACTAAGAGTGATGTTCTGTGTGAAAAAAAATTATCTTATTATTCAGTATTTTCTTATTTCAGAACTTCTGCCCTAATATTTATACAAAAATTACTTTGTCGAAAATTTGCAGTGACAATTTTCGGGGTGGAAAAATTATTTAAAAAAATAAAATTGTTGAAAAATTTACCAAGTTTTTTAAACAAAAACATTGCTTTTAAAATTTGTTGATTGTGTCATTAATCCCAGAAAATAATAACTTTTCACGATTTAAAGGAAAAAAATTGTTTAAACAAATGGGAATAGTTTAAATAATCACCAAATATGTTAAACAAGAATTATTTTTCTCAGAATTGATCAACTGCATCATTTATCCAAAAAATACTGCCCGCTGCGCGGAAACATTCATATTGCGTGCCGCGAGCGCAATTTAAAAGATTAAGCGCACCTCGATCGCGCACCTGTTTGATCTCGCACTTCGAGTAAAAATCGTTTTTTTTTACTCAAGGTGTCCCAAAACGTGAAGGTTTGAATAAAACTGACTCAGTAAAATTTTACATAAAACTGGTTCCTTTCAATTAGAATGAGAATGTAAAAGTAATAACTTTTTACGACTTACAGGCAAAACAAATTATGTAAACAAATAATATTTGTTTGAAAAATTAATAATCATTTTAAAAATACTCGTAAACTTGCTATTTTTCAATAAAGATAATTAATTTTGAAAAATGTAATCAAAGTGTTTTTTCTTCAAGCTCTTTTAACATAAAAAATAGTTTAAATATTACTTAAAATAATTAAGCGATTTGTAAGTAGGTTTTAAATGACGCAGATAACAAACTTGCTTGGATCATAACCCGCTCGACGGGCGTCGGACAGCGTGCAAATTTGCAGGAGATGGACGTGCGTGCACAGTAGTTCGCCCGCTGCCAACACGCCTGTCCGTTCGAGAGGACAGGCATGTTTTTTTGATGTTTATTTATGCATTGAAATCGCTCTTTCAGAGCATCGAGGTAGAATTTGATCATAAAAATCTGGTATCCGATATTATTTATTAACATTATCAACAAATAATGTAAGCAACTGCATGATTTGCACAGTTTTAGGCAGCAAAACCGAATTATTTTCCGATTGTCTTTAAATCTCATTGCCAGGGATACTGATTGATATTTTTCGACTCAACATATCATTCAACATTTTTATGGACAAATCATTGGAATAAATTTCGATTATAGACATTACATGATTCCAGTCCTCATTTCATAAACGATTCATTCTACAATGAGCTTAAAAGCTTCAGGCTAAAAATCTCTATCTATATGTCTCCAGCTTTATAATAATTGTTGATAAATTTAACAAATTATGTCAGACAACAAAAATACATCAATGTCCATCACAGGCAATGAGATTCGAAGGCAATTGGAAGAAAATTCAGTTCGTTTATGCCTAAAACTGTTTAGATATTGCATTTGTTTTTGATAATTGTTAAAAATTCAACAAATTATATGAAATGACAAAAATACATTAATGTGCATTTAAGGCAATGAGATTTAAAGACAACTGAAAGAAAATTCGGTTCGTGTCTGCCTAAAACTGTTCAATCATACATTTGTCTATAATAATTGTTAATAAATTTAACGAATTATATTAAATGACAAAAATACATTAATGTGCATTAAACGCAATAAGATATCATTTATCATCATCTGATGTTGATGAAAATGCTGCAAACAATCAAAAACTACAATTATCTGAAGTGATATAATTTTTATCATGAGTCAGATAAGAATTATCGGGGGTCAGATAATAATTGATAGTAGTCAATTATTTGCAACGTTTTTATCCAACTTTAGATAAACAATATCCCTAGGATTTACTATGCACTTATTACATATGTAGGCCTATAATTAATAGCACTTCGGGCCTGCGTATGTCTGACACGTGGCCGGCAAGTTAGGTGCTAGACGGTCATGCAGGCGTAATAGCCAGCGATAGCGGACACATCCAGCTACTCAGGTGCCGGCACAGCAGTCCCTTCTATCGGATCACGTGCCGGCACATACACCAGCCGCAGGCAAACATTTTGTTATTTGAGGAATTAGCAATTGTATTGAAAACAGTTATATTATTTAATGATTGCATTATTATGATACTGAATTATATTCTATCATAGTGTATCATATTGTATCACATTTTGTGTTATTACATCATATTGTATTATTTTGTATCATATTGTATCATATATTGTGATATTGTAAAATATTTTATCATAATGCATCATACTGTGCCATATTGTATCATATTGTTTCGTATTGCATCATATTGTATGATACTGTATTATATTTCGTCATATCATATAATATAGTATCACATTGTATCGCCCGTATTTCCCCTCAAATCCTGTTAGTTCTGCGAGTTCACACCGTACTATAAGAAGGTATCACTTCAAAAATACAGTCTTCAGCATGAATTTTTTATTAAACTAATATTTTGCATTTTTTTAGCATTTCCAAGTTACAAAAAAGGGGATCGCGTGCGTCAAAACTAAAGTTTATTTAATAAAAATTATGCACTAAGCACTGATTTTCTTGGATAAAACTTTTTTGTTCATATTCAGCCTCCCATATCTCGAAAGCAAGTTTTTATTTTTTGTTTGAGCTGGAAATTGCACTTTTTATCGTGACACGCATCCGAGCCTGTTGTAATTACAGGTTTCTGATACTTTAAGATTGTAAGCATTCACGTTCTATTTTTTCGGAACTGAATAATTTTTCCTAATTATCATTTTATAGCCTTAATTCAGAAAAGCCTTAAATCATTTTATGAACCAATATACAATTTCATACTTTCAAAAAATTAATGACACGCTTCTTGTTACAGAATTTTCTCCAGAAAGGACCCTTCCTCTTGGCAGAGCACATTCTTCAGAAAAGACTCTGCCTCCTACTGGACCTAATTCTTCTGCCGGGTCACCTCCTCCTGCTGAGCAGCCTCTTCGCGCCAGGTCCAGGTCCCCTTCTCTACGGCAACCTTTTTCCAAAATATTTGGATTCAATTCTGAAGAACTAAGTCACGTTCGACTTATTCCTCACAAGAATCTGAATCGGGTATTCGAACTTCGAAGATGCACTTTTCCTCTTAATAATACATCAATTCAATTAAGAAGAATACATAGTGTCTGTAAGCCCATGCCAATCGATGAGCAAATTGTATTATCAGCGTCCAATGGTGATATCTATGCAATTCTAGAGAACACAGGAAAACATGCGATTCTTCGCGGAATATATACCCCTGATGTGTTTGCGGACAAGCGGGCAAAAATAAACATGTACACAGGCGCAGTTGATGTATTGACTCCAGAAGAAATCACGGAAACTCGATTGGGCGGCTCCTATCCAGTCACAAAGTGTTTTAGAGTAGAACGTGTGTAAACCACAATTATTTATACTATTTCATTAAAAAAATATGTGTGCGGTGCGGACACATTTTCATATATTGCTTCGCGTGCGCTTGCCGGACCTGGCGCTTTGCGCCCGGTCTCTATGCTTTTTCTACGCTTATGCATACAACTTTTATACTTGAGACTCAAAGCGTTGCTAACTGTAATTTTGTAATCTTGAATTTCCTTCTGTTGAAGCTCCTTAAGATTTTACAAATACATTTACATCACTAGCCTCGCGCTTGATTAAACTGTGTCGAAAATATGGAATTTTCTATATTAATTTTATGTGTTATTAATCCCAGAAAATAATAAATTTTTACGATTTGCAGAGAAAAAAAAATAAACGGATGAAAATAGTTTCACTAATTATCAAATATGTCAAACAAGAATCATTGTACTCGAAATTCATAAACTGTATCATATATCCAAAAAAATAATAACTTTTCACGACTTACGGGTGAAACAACATGTTTAAATTATTAATAACTTAATAAAAATAAAAGTTAGTCTGAAAATACTTAAAAACTTGTAATTTATTGAATAAAAATAATTCATTTTGACCAAATAAAAAAAAATGCAGTCTTTAGCATGAATTTCACATAAAACTGCTATTTTAAATTTTTAAGGCATCTTCCGGCACAAGACAAGAGACTAGGTGTGTAAAAACTAAAGTTTATTGTAAGAAAGTTATTTATTGAACATTCCTTAAGAGAAGACTGATTTTTAATTTAAAAAACTCAATAACAAGTACTTCTTTCTGTAATTTTTTTGAAAATCGAGCTTTACCGATTTAAAACCCCATGCAAATTTAAAAGCCCGGGACGTGGGTTAATAATCGTCTAATAGACGTCCAGTAGGCATTTTATGAGATATGTAGAAAAAAGTAAATTAATTTCAACTATAATACTATTATGTAAAAGATTAGATAACCGCAACTTCTGCATATGACATGCAGTTGCGCATAAAAATGTTGCAAACAGTTAAAAAATATGTTGACAACTGCAGTAAAAATGCTAACCATAATCTTTTTTTGAATTTGAATACATTAAAATAATAAAATTTTCTTTTTAAAAGAAATAATCCTTAATTATATATACAACTACGTATTTGCCAACTTTTTCAGCACTGAAGTACCAATCAAATTTCAAACTGAAATCTCTAATCATATCTAAATCTTTATTATCCCAGAACTAAATGATTTTTTTAATAAAAATTTCTAATTTTTATTGACTCTCCTGATATCTCGGAAGCAAGTTTTTATTTTTCGTTTAAACTGAACATTTCACTTTTTATTGTGATATGCAAACGAGCCTGCTTTAATTTAAGGTTTCTGTTAATTTGAGATTGTAAACTGTAATATTCTATTTCTATATACTCGAAATTTTTTTTCAATATCCTTTTTTGGTCTCAATTCAGATACTTCTTAAATCACTATATAAATCAGCATACTATTTTATACTTTCAGAAAAATAATACCATGCTTCTTGTTACAGAATTTTTTTCAGAAAGAACTCTTCCTCTTTTTAGAACACATTCTCCGGAAAGGTCTCTTCCTCTTGTGAAATCTCGATTTCCGGAAAAGTCTCTTCCTCTTGCCAGACCTCATTCTTCTGCCAGATCACCTCCTCCTGCCGGGTCACCTTCTCCTGCCAGGTCAAATCCTCCTGCCAGGTCACCTCCTTCTGCCGGGTCAGCTTCTCCTGCTAAGCAACCTCTTCGTGTCAGGTCCAGGTCCCCTTCTTTACGACTACCTTATTCCAAAATATTTGGATTTAATCTTGAACAACTCAGACGCATTCGACTTATTTCTCACAAGAATCCAAATCGGATATTCGAACTTCGAAGATACAGTTTTCCTCCCGATAATCCAGCGATTCAATTAAGAAAAATAAATCGTGTCTTCAAGCCCATGCCAAACGATGAACAAATTGTATTATCAACGTTAAATGGTGACGTCTATGCAATACTAGAGAACACAAGAAAAAATACAATTCTTCGTGGAATATATACACCAGAGATGCTTGTAGATAAGCGTGCGAAAGTAAACATAAACACCGGCATGGTTAATAAATTGACTCAAGAAGAAATCGCAGAAACTCCATTAGGTAGTCATGAGCCAGTCACACAGAATTTTAGAATAGATCTTGTGTAAGCCACAATTCTTCACGCCATTGGTTCGATTTAAAAATATGTGCGCTGTGTGGGCACATTCTTATCGCACGCTTCGCGCGCGTTTGTCGAATCTAGCTTTTCTTGCTTGGTTGCTATGTTTTCCCTACATTTATGCATATACATTTTATACTTAGGGGTCAAAATATTGCTTACTGTAATTTTGTAATCTTAGGTTTCCTTTTGTTAAAGCTTTTTTTTCACGAATACATTTTCATCACTGGTCTTGCACTCGATTAAACTGCACCAAAAATGGGAAATTTTCTATATTTAATATATGAGTTATTAATTTTTGTACCACGGACCTGGACTTGTTATTTAGGTATTGCACAATAAAGTACAAATATCATTTCTAATTATTATTTATTTCATTCATAAGAGTGCAATTTAAATGTCCAAATCTTTTATTTTTTATTTTTACCGGACCTTGACGTTTCGGATTTTGCAGTGTTTAAAAGATATCTTGCATTCATTTTATTTTATTAAAATTTTTTACTTCAGATTAGATAAATTTTTTTACTGTTCGCACAAAGCGATATGTGCATTTTTTTCATTTAGATTTTTTGTTGGGGATTTCTCTGTTTCTTCTTTTTTTTGTCATTTTTTAGCTCTTGCCATATATGGTCTGCTGCCTTAGGTATATACAATTTGGTATCGTCTTGTTTACTACAGTTATCTGCATGTGGGATTACTGGATTACTTTATTTTCCTTTCCTTGAGTTATCTTCATTTCTTTCACATCTACAGTTTTTAGCAGGACAATCCGTATAGTCGATATATACTTTGAAGGTTATGCGTTGTTGCATGATACCTTCAAGTCCACCAATACTATTTATAGCTCCTTTGCCATGATTCCTTGCAGAAAATAACTACTTTTCATTGCAGGACGTTTGCTCCATTTCATATAATTTATATCGATTTTTGGGATGGCTGCAGCCCCATCAAATACCATGAAGATAAGTTTTACTAAGTCCATAAAAGATACTATTTTAGATATTACTCTTTCAAAGTACTCTTGAATTCTGTCTATTGCCAGTGCAGTATGTGCAGAATCATGCTACAGGTCATCGCCGGTTACAGTAAAACTTATGGCCAAATCTTCTCTGTTGCAAGCTGCCATTATCATGTAAATTTGCTCATTGATCTAGAGATTGCCTTGAACAGCTTTCATTAGAATGACTGCCTAATTTCCTGAATAGTCAACATGTGAAAAAGTGTCCACGGACTAGATTTGGAACAGATGTTCTCTTCCTTTATTGTAGTTTGTTGTTCGTCTCTAAAATGCATCTGAACATTAGCTCTTAGGTCAATTTCGCTAGTTTATCCATTGATTTGAGACGTCTAAGATTTTTTTTGTAGATGCCCATTTTTTTGTATAGCAAAAGTCATTTTTTCAAAGCCGTCAGCATCTTTTATTCCTATTGAATTAAGTGTGAAACCTTTGGCGCCAGGATATTATTTACATCCTTAATAAGCACACTCGGCCAAAAAGGGAAGGTATATTACTGGAGACGAAATTTCGGAGGAAATATTATTTATTTTTAAATGCCTCACCCACCTCAAATTTCGAATGCAATTTAAGTACAAACTGACATTTGTACATTGCATACAAATGCAAACTTTCTTTGCCTGGTTAATCATAACATATTTTGAAGTTCACTTCCTTTATCTTCTGGCAATTTTTCCTTTATTCCCATAACGTCACTTTTGGCTTGGACTCCGTTTTGAAAAATTAGAGTCATCCTTCAAGAAGTGTTCCATTCCGATTGTTAACTTTATACCAATCAATACTAATTTCTATGGTGAAATGCAATTTTTTAAAATAAAACTATAAATGATGTTAAATTTTCAGCGATATCACTGAAAATTAGACTACCTTACTATATGAGGTTAGGGTGAAGGCATACGCAGTATTTCAAAGGTTTTTAAATATTTAAAGGTAGTCTAGGTTAGTTTGAACTGTTTAAAGTTTTTTTAAGGTAATGCCGTAAGAAAATGTCATGCCTTTGGAAAATGTGGCGACGGTATACTGAAGTAGAAACGACACCGTTTTGGCATGCCAAAATTAAACCTTTTGTGCTCGACTTCAATCCGGGTAATTTAAGAAAAGCCAATGCTAGCTCATACCAAATCGACTGATCCTCCACATTTCTGTGGCAGGTGCCTCGCATTCTCTTGTCAAAAAGCTGTTCACATGAGTCTATCTTCTTTGCTTTTCTGATACGAGCCTTTAGAAGTAAGTACTCGAGATGGATAAGATTTGATGCATTTCACTTACCCTTGATACAAGAGTAGAGGCTGAGTGTTTCAGCGGCCTCTTCTGCGTGAGATGTAAAGTCGCGTGACAGAAGACCTAAGGTGTCTGCTTTTGTTCTTGTGCATAACCTTTCGTTACCCAAAATCAAGGATTCTATGCTCGTCTTTTGTCCTTGAAACTACTTCAAATAAATAGAGTACTACCGGGATGGTGAGCATTTTCGTTGCAAACACTTTCTCCTCGCTGACAGTCCAGAAGACCAAATCTATCGGCTTAATACCTCAGAATCCTTTAGGATGTCAACAGGTTCCCCTTGCTTCAAATGATACTTCACCCATTTTTCTAAACCCAAATTCAATTCTAAACTCCTGAGCGCATTCTTTGACAGTCCCTAGAGTTAGAGTTTTTTAGTTTAAACATAGATCTTAGGAGCATCTATGTAAAATACAGGGGTGACCGTATGCTTTAGATGTCTAGGTTTGCCTCAGAAGTACCCTCTAAAAAGGCGCCGTGCGAGAGATAGTTACATTAATCTGAGTCAAAAGGAGGAGTAAGCTCATAGTGTCGCCTTGAAAGACACTTCTCTGAAAGGTAATGTGCTAGTCGTCAAACGATGTTTTCCAGATGAAATAGTAAATCTGGTTTTTTGAAGCAGCATCAATCTCTCTATGCACCTTACAATGTGCAGGTGAACCTTTAAGCTTTCTAACAGGCAGATGATAAGTCTATAGGAGGTTGAATCAAAAGCTTTGCGGTAATTAATTTGGGATATTAATAGGAAGGGCTGGTAATATGCTAAGTCTTTGCAGACACCTTTATCGATTTACAGGTTCTCCTGATATCCCGCTACGCTTTTCTTGGAGCCGCGTTCATACATTTCTTGACACACAGGTTTATTTGTTTAAACAATTCTATTATTTTGGATAGTTGTAAAGATATTAAACAGTGTGATCAGACAAGTGATTAGCGTAAAATTCTTTGAGTAAGCTAAGTTGTCTATCTTTGGCAGGAGGTCTGTGCGCTCCTACAACAATCACTCCAAAATAAGCTCTTCCGACTTAAGATATGAGGTGAAAAAGCGGGCAAGATGCTGGTCAGTTAAAGCAAACTTTTTTTACAAGGAAATCTTAATACTATCAGGTTTCAGAGCAGAATATTTTTTTATGCCTCTTAATACTTTTTCCACCTCCTTAGTAGTGAAAGGTGGTCATTCTTCCTCAGGTGTTATGACTTCTTTTAGTGGATGATGAACTTCGTAGACTTCTCTTGAAAATGCTTCGACCTCCTCTGATTTGAGCGGATGGTCAACAATAACTGGAGGATCTGATCAGTGCCGAGACGAGTTAGAAAAAAACTATTGGTTTTTTCTGACGCACCTCTCTTTTCGCTCTACACTTTTCCTAGCGTCAGAAAGTACCCGTCTTTTGTCAACAATATGTTGCTTGATGATAAGCAACTTTGACTTCTTAAGTGTCTGATAACGGATCCACAGTTTGCGCGCGAACTGTCAAGCCTTGACGGTAAAATCCCTGCCAGATGTAATTCAGTCAATCACACACTAAATGCTCTAGGTGTTTCTCGCACCGCGGAGCATGTAGTCGTGCCATGGAACCAT
>JAUELO010000097.1:4226129-4239114 GCA_032357855.1 Amphibolips quercusostensackenii
CTCAAAATAAAAAATCATTTTTGGTTACCTTAATGATTTTTTGAATCGTTTCAAAATTTCTATATATCTCTGAAACTGACTTTACTTTTTTTAAGTTTATTAATCTTGACAAATTGCAAAATTTTGCTTTAAAATCTACATTCTTTTTCAAAGTTTTAGGAAATATTTTGAAATCTTTTTCAATTTTCTCTTGAAAATTCATTTTTTAAAACATGTAGAAAATTTTTTTTGGTTACCTTAATGAATTTTCAAATCGTTTCAAAATTTTTATATATCTCTGAAACTTACGCCACTTTTTTTAGCGTTTAGTAATCTTGCCAAATTGCAAAATTTTCCTCAAAAATGTACATTATTTTTCAAAGTCTTAGAAAATATTTTGAAGTCTTTTTCAATTTTGCTTTCAATTTTGCTTTAAAATGTACATTCTTCTCCAAAGTTCTAGGAAATGTTTTGAAATCTTTTTCAATTTTGCTTTCAATTTTGCTTAAAAATGTACATTCTTTTTCAAAGTTTTAGGAAATGTTTTGAAATCTTTATTAATTTCCTCTTAAAATTCATTTTTCAAAATAAAAAATCATTTTTGGTTACCTTTATGGATTTTTGAATCCTTTCAAAAATTTTATTGTAAGTGTCTCTAAAACTTGTTCGATTTTTTTTTAAGTTTATTAATCTTGACAAATTGCAAAATTTTGCTTTGAAATCTACATTCTTTTTCAAAGTCTTAGGAAATATTTTGAAGCCTTTTTCAATTTTCTCTTAAAATTCATTTCTCAAAATAAAAAATCATTTTTGGTTACCTTAATGATTTTTTGAATCGTTTCAAAATTTCTATATATCTCTGAAACTTACTTCACTTTTTTTATATTTAGTAATTTTGCCAAATTGCAAAATTTTGCTTTGATTCTACATAATTTTTCAAAGTTTTAGGAAATATTTTGAAATCTTTTTCAATTTTCGCTTAAAATTCATTTTTCAAAATAAAAAATCATTTTTGGTTACCTTAATAAATTTTTGAATCGTTTCAAAATTTCTATATATCTCTGAAACTCACTCCCCTATTTTTTAAATGTAGTAATCTTAACAAATTGCAAACTTTTGCTTTAAAATCTACGTTCTTTTTCAAAATTTTTAGGAAATATTTTTTAATCTTTTTCAATTTTCCCTTAAAATTCATTTTTCAAAATAAAAAATCATTCGAGCTTTTCCCACGAATCTTAAGAAAATTATAGTATTCTCTTGAAACCTTCCAAAATTATTAAAAGCTTCAAAATTTTGTATCAAATGTTCAAAAATCTACATTAAATTTTTTTTTACATCTCTACAAGATTTCAAAGATTTTGGAACATTTTCGGGACCTCTGAATATGTTTTGAAACAATTCAGTTTTCCTTATAAATTTTGAATCTTAAACAATTCTTTTTTGATGTATTTTGACATCTTCAAAACTTAAAATCTATTAAAATGAAACCTCAATAATGTTTTTAAAAAACCAGAAATCTTATTGTTGGTACCGGTAATTTTTTTGTTGCCGGCACAGAATTTCTTTTACCGTTACCACTTTGTAAATTAAGATATTCTAAGTTTTTGTCCATAATTTCATTTTTCCCATCTCTTTAAAAAGCATAAAAAAGTCAATTATATAAATTTAAAGGTTTTACGAAATTATATCTGCAGTATTGAAGTCTCTTTCATCAAAGTTTTCTCAATTTTTGAAGTGACCTCGATACACCTTAAAAATGCTTTCTAAAAATTCTAACTTTCGCGGTGCGTAGGAGGTAATCTCGCATATTTCGTGTGCCATTTTATGTGCCTAATGCTATGTTTATGCTATAAATTTATTCATCGATTTTAAAAAATCCAAAATTTATCAATAATTCCAGGTACTGGACAAGTTTTAGGAATTTATTCCCTTCGTCAGGAAATTTTGTTGGTCAGGGAAAATTCAGGGATTTGAAAAAAATAGCAAAACTCAGGATTTCAAAAGATTTATAGGAATTTAAAGGTTTAAGTTCATTTTTAAAAATTTCAAGGAATTTTCAAGGTTTTAAAAAGTTTTGAGGGATTTCAAACGATTTTAAATATTTTCTGGTATTTTAAGAGATTCGGAAGACTTCTTAAATAGCTTTTATTAATAAGAAGGGATTTCAAATGATTTTATGCTATTTAAAAAAAATCAATGGAATTTTCAAGGTCTTTAAAAAGTTTCAAGGAATTTCAAATATTTAGGATATTTTAAAAGATTTCAAGGTATTTTATCAGATTTTCGAGGATTTTAATGATTTTAAGGGATTGTAAAAAGCTCCCAAGGTATTTTAATGAATTGTCTAAGAGTTAAAAATGTATCATCAGATATCGTGTAATTTTACGGGATTTTACAATATTTTAACCCATTTCAAAGAATTTATTACGAAAGATTTTGAAGAATTTTAAAGGTTTGAGGCTTTTCTAAAAGATTTGAAGGAATCTTTAATTGATTTCAGTAATTTAACGAGATTTCAAAGGATATGAAATATTTTAGGGTATTTTAAATATTTCTATGAATTTTTAAAAGCTTTTAACACATTTCGAGAGATTTTTCAAAAATCTAAAAAATAATTTAAAATATGTTGAGTTATTTTGAATATATTTCAATAATTTGAAGTGATTCCGAAGGCGCATTAGGTATTCTGGGTATTTTTAAAAATTTCAAAGAGTTTTGAAGAGCTTTAAAAATGTCAACGGATTTCAAAAGATTTTAAACAATTTAAAATATTTTATGGTATTTTAAAAAATTTCAAAATATTTAAAACAATTTGAAATATCTTAGGGTATTTTGAATAGATTTCAATCATTGGAAGTGAGACTCCGAATGTATTGTTAAAAATTCCAAGAAATTTCCAAGAGCTTTTAAAACTTTCAAGGGTTTTCAAAATAATTCAAAGGATTTTTAGTATTTTAGGGATCCTACATATTAAAAAGTGTAAGGAATTTTAAGAGCTTTAAAAAATATGAAGGGATTTTAAAGATTTTGAAATATTTAAAGGTATTTTAAAAGATTTGAAGGAATTTTTATATAATTATTTGTAATAATTATGATTTTGAAGGATTTGAAAATTTATTATTTTGTTGAAAAAAATCTGCTAGAATTTCGGCAGGTGTGGAAATATTTTATAGGACCTATGATGTTTTAAGATATTTAAAAAGATTCCAAGATGTTTTATAAAATTTCCAATGATTTCAATCATTTTAATAAATTTTAAAAGGCTTACAAGTATTTTAATTAATTTTCCAAAATTTCAGAAAATATGATCAAATTTCGTAGAATTTTTTCGCAAAAGTGAGGGCTTTCCTAGGACTTTGAAAATTTTAACAGGGTTTCAAATATTTTGTGCAATTTATTTGGAATTTACTCTAAATTATTTCTAACTTTGCTTTTTTTTTATCTCACTTGAATTCTCCTAAATTCACTGAATTCTACTCAATTCAGTGGAGTAAAAAAAAAAATTTTATTCCTCTTGAATTCTTTTGAACATTTTTTTTTCAACTTTACCAAGAATTTTTATGAATTTTATCGAATTCTTTTCAATTCTCCTAAATTCACTCCTAATTTTACTGAAATCAATGGAATTTTTTGAATTTCATCTAATGAATGTAAATTCTTTTGGGTTTGGCTTTAAACCAAGAAGATTTTTGTTTTTATGAGAATTGAAGAATTTTTAACAAAGTTTATAAATTTTGTTAGTCCACATTTTATTTGAATAATTTTTAGTTTATATGTTTTTCCTTTTTAATTTTTTTAAACTAAATAGTTGAATTTTTAAATAAAAAAATATACATTTTTAGCCAAAAATGGCGTAGTTAAATATTTATTGAGGAGAATTAATTTTCAATAAATAAGAAAAAAATATTTTTTACAAAACAGTTTAATTTTCTACGAAATAGTTGAATTTTATATCAGATTGTTGAATTTTTAAACCAAAAAGATGAATTTTCCATAAAACAGTTAAATTTACAACGCGTAAGTATGAATTTTCGATAGAATAGTTGTATTTTCTTTTAGAAAAAAAATTTAATTAGAAAAACAACAAATTTTCAACTAAAATTATGAATTTTCAATAATAAAATTAAAATTTCAAGAAAGTGGTTCAACTTTGAACCAAGGAGTTAAATTTTCAACTAAAAAATATGAATTTTCAACCAAAAATGTAATAGTTGATATTTAAACAAAACAAAAAAATTTAATCGTAAATAAAAAACAGTTGGATTTAACCGAAAAAGACGAATTCTCAATAAGATACTTGATTTTTAACGAAAAATCGAGTAGTTAAGTGTTTATTGAAGACAATTAATTTTAAGTTTTAAAAAACTAATTTGCTAAAAAACAGTTTATTTTTGTACCAATTAGTTGAGTTTTATATTAAATTGTGGAATTTACAAGACAAAAATACGATTTTTTTATAAAACAGTTGAATTTTCAACAAAAAAGTTCATTTATAACAATTCAGTTGAGTTTTAAACAAAATAGTTAAATTTTCAGTTTAAAAAATTTAGTTTTAACAACAAAAATAACGGATTTTCAACTACGATTATAAATCTTCAATAAAAAAAAATTCATTAATAATTAATTAATTTTTCAAAAACAGTCGAATTCTCAACAAAAAAGTTATTTTATAACCAATCAGTTGAATTTTAACCAAAATATTTAAATTTTCAGTTAAAAAAATTACGTTTTAACAAAAAAAAAAACAAATTTTCACCTGAAATTATAAATCTTCTACCAAAAAAAATGGATTTTTAGAAAAGTAGTTCAACTTTGAACCGAGTAGTTGAATTTTCAACCTAAAAAGATAAATTTTTTATCACAAAAAATGTAATAATTGGTAACTCACCAGAAAAAAAAGATTTTATTTGGTAATAAAGAACAGTTGGATTTAACCATGAAGACGATTTCTAAACGAAATACTTGATTTTGAACTGAAAATGGAGTATTCAAATTTCCATTGAGGAGAATGAATTTTCAATCAAAAATATAAAAAAAACTAATGTTCTCAAAACTGTTGAATTAAAAAAAATAGCTAAATTTTTAGTTCAAAAAATTACGTTTAAACAGACAAACAAACGAATTTATAACTAAAATTATGAATCTTAAACAAAAAAATTAATTTTTAAGATAATAGTTCAACTTTGAACCAAGGAGATGAATTTTCATCCGAAAAAGATAAATTTTCAACGAAAAATGTAGTATTTGATATTTCAAAAAAAAAAATATTTTTATCGTAAATAAGAAAAAAACAGTTGGATTTAACCAGAAAAGATGAATTTCAATCAAAATATTTTATTTTTAACCAAAAGAATTGTTTTTTTGTAAAAAAAGTCGAATTATTAACAAAATAAAAAAAATTCAACCCAATATTTAAGTTTTCTACCAAATTGTTGAATATTCGAGCCGAAACTACGAATTTTCTATTAAAAAGTTAAATTTCTAAACAGGAAATGTGATCTTTCAAAAAAAAATTAATTTTAAATTAAAACAGATCAATTTCTAATCAGGCAGTAGCGTTTTTTACAAAAAAAAAGATGAAATTTTTTCTAGAAAGAGATGAATTTTTTAACAGCAAAGATACATGATCAAAAAAATGGTTGAATTTTCAATCTAAAAAATTGTCCACTCAGGAAAGAAAGAAAGTTTTCAATCAAATTCTTGAATTTGCTAACAAAGGAGACGAATTTTTAACGAAACCGTTGAATTTTCAACCGAGAAGTATGACTGCTTAAAAAATTGTTCAATTTTCAACAAAATGAACCAAAAAAGTTGGATTTTCTTATTGGATTTTTTTCAGTATTTTTTATTTTTTATTCCTATTATTTCATTCTTATCTTTCTTCCTACTTTATTATCTTCATATTCTCATCTCTTATTTTCTTCTTTCCTTTTCTTATTTTCTTATTTCTATTAATTCAGTTGGAATTGAAGTGAAAAAATGCAAAAAGGGTTAATAAATAGGAATTTTGATAATTTATAGAATAAAGAATCACATTTTAAATAAACATTGATGTTCATTTTTGATACTTGACAAATTTCATGACACTATCTTGGCACTATTTAAAAAAACTTGTGGCGCTATTTCCACTATTTTCGATCACGAAAGTGAGCCTTGTAGACACTTTGTAAATGTAAATTTAAATGAAAATAAATAAATAAAATAATCAATAATGATGAATTGAAATTTTTTTCAATGTTTAGTTTTCAGGACAACGACAAAGATAATAATCATTTAGCCTTCTACATAAACTCAATTTAACTCGCTGTTCCAGTAAGCGCGTTTGCTGATGTTGAATTTGTTTATTACTTTAAACGTGCACACAATTGAGTAACTGTTAAAGTTTAAACACAAAACGGTCATTGGTGTAACAGTCACCAATCTTGAGATGCAGGTGAATTTTATGCTTTAAAATAAAATAAGATAAAATAAATTAAAATAACAATTTGTTCGTGACATATTGCTATTGACATTATTGTGTATTAGCAAAATGATACGCGCGCGATTAGTTTCTTATTTATAATCCAGTTCGAAATACAAATAATATTTACTTTCATCAATTACACAACTTTTTTCTTTCTTTCGTCTGCTTTCACCTAATACAAACAATTTCAGATTGAAATTTCAAATTTTCAGATCAGTAAACAAAATATATCAAATATGATTAATACAAATATTATTAAACTTTTAATTTTCAAACAAGTTTTAATTAAATGTATAAAATTGAAGCAAATTTCAATTTTAAGCTACAGGAATTAGAAATTTTTCTAATTGGAAAGGTTTAAAACTGTATAACTTTTAAATGAAAGCTGCCAAAACTGAAATAGACTAACATCCCTTAGAAAAAATTTATAAGTTTGAAATTGTTTATTTAACGAATGTTATATAAATTTTTCTGTTTTAGCTTCAATTTTTTGCAAAACTTGCAATTTTAATCTAATTTTAATGATTTCAACTAAAAAGGTGTATTTTTCAAAATCAAAAATGATTTTTCAGTCAACAAAGGAAACAAAATGTCAAAGAAATCTTTGAATTAAGTAAAAAAGTTGAATTTTCAAACGGTATTTGAATTTTGGACGAAAATATTTGGATTTTACTCCCAAAATCTGAATTTTCAACAGAACAATTGAATTTTCAAAGACAAAAAAATGATAACGTTTTAATGAAATTGTTGAATATTCTTTAAAATAATTAAAGTTGGAAAGCAAGCAGTTACATTTTAACCAAAAAAAGTAAAAATTTCTACCTAAAGAGATCAATTTATAATAAAAGAATTTTATTTTCTTCGAAGAAACATTTTTCAGTCCAAAAAGAAAAAATGTGAACCAGATTGTTGAATGTTCAACAAAAAAGTTAATTTGTAACCAAATAGTTGAATTTTCAGCCTAAACAAAAAACTTATTTATTCCAAATAATTTAATCCTCACCCAAAAGAGATTAATTGTCAAGCTGTTTGCTTAAAAATTAATCTTTGTTTGAAATATAAATTCACAAATAATTGAATTTTGTAACAAAATAGTTGAATTTTTCTCCCAAAAATACGAATTTTCAACAAAACAATTGAATTTTTAACGACAAAAATGGTAACTTTTTGGTAAAATTGTTGAATATTCATTAAAATAATTATTGAAAAAAAATGTGAATCTGATTGTTGAATGTTCAACAAAAAAGTTAATTTTTAACTAAATAGTTGAATTTTGAACACAAAGATAACGAATTATCAAGGAAACAGTTGTTTTTTTAACCAGAAGATTTAAATTTTCTACCTAAAATGATTTTTCAGTCAACAAAGAAAACAAAATGTCAACGAAATTTTTGAATTAAATAAAAAACTTGAATTGAAATTGAATTGAATTGAAATGAAAACGTTTTATTGAAATTCTTGAATATTCTTTAAAATAATTAAAGTTGAAAACCAAGCAGTTACATTTTAACCAAAAAAGTAAACATTTCTACCCAAAGAGGTCAACTTCTGATAAAAGAATTTTTTTTCCTACCAAGAAACATTTTTCAGTCCAGAATGAAAAAAGTGTGAACCATATTATTGAATTTTTAACTAAAAAGATTAATTTTAATTTTATATTTTAATAATTATTTATATATTTAATATTAATTAATATTAATATTTTAATAATTTTAATTTTAATAAAAATTAATTAATTAATTGAATTTTGTAACAAAATATTTTAATTTTCCTCCCAAAAGTACAAATTTTCAACAAAACGAATTTTCAAAGCCAAACAATGATAACTTTTTGGTAAAATTGTTGAATATTCATTAAAATAATTATTGAAAAAAATGTGAATTAGATTGTTGAATTTTCAACAAAAAAAGTAATCTTTAACCAAATAGTTAAATTTTGGACCCAAAATGTAAAACAAATTTTTGAATTTTTAACTAATAGTTGAATTTTGTATCAAAATAGTTCAATTTTCCTCCTAAAAAGACGAATTATTAACAAACTATTGAATTTTCAAAGCCCAAAAGATTGTCAGCCCAAAGAAAAAATTAATTTTCAACCAAATAATTGAATCTTCAAACAAAAAAGGTTAATTTTCAAGCAAGCAGTTGCATTTTTAACCAAAAATTTAACAATTCTACCAAAAGAGTTAATTTTCAAGCAAGAAGGACTTTTCAGTTATCAAAGGAAACAAAATGTCAACCAAATTGTTGAATTTTCAACCCTTTATTGAATTTTGTATCAAAATAGTTAAATTTTCCTGATAAAAAGACGAAATTTCACCAAAATAATTGATTTTTTAAGTCCTAAAAAGTACCTTTTTAGTAAAATTGTTGAATATTCATTAAAATAATTGTATTTGCAACCAAACAGCTTCAATTTTAACCAAAAAAAGTAAAGTTTCTGCCAAAAGAGAAGAATTTTCAACAAAGTAGTTGCATTTTCTACTAAGAAACATTTTTCAGTCTAGAAAGAAAAAAAAATTCAACCTGATTGTTGAATTTTCAACAAAAAAAGTTTATATTCAACCAAATGGTTGAATTTTAAACAAAAAGGTTATATTTCTACTAAAAGAGTTGAATCGTCAATCAAGAAAGATAAAAACTCTACCCAAAGAGATAAATTTTTAACAAAAGAGTTGAATTTTCCACCAAGAAACATTTTCCAGACAAGAAAGAAAAAAATATGAATCTGAGTGTTAAATTTTCAACAAAAAAGTTCATTTTAAATCAAATAATTGAATTTTGAACAAAAAAAAAAACGAATTTTTAACAAAATAATTTAATTCTCAACCAAAGTAGATAAATTTTCAAAAAAAAGTTGCATTTTCAACCAAAAAAGGTAAAAATTCTACCAAAAGAGTTCAATTTTCCACCCAGAAAGATTAAAATTCAACCCAAAGAGATGAATTTTCCACCAAAAAACATTTTCCAGAAAAAAAAGAAAAAAATATGAATCAGAATGTTGAATTTTCAAAAAGAAAAGTTCATTTAAAAAAAAAATTGTTGAATTTTGAACAAAAAAAAAATGAATTTTCAACCAAATAATTATTTGAAGCAAACAGTTTCATTTTCAACCAAAAAGGTTCTGTATCTATCAAAAGAGTTAAATTTTTAACCAAAAAAGATAAAAGTTCTACCCAAAGAGATGAATTTTTAACAAAAGAGTTGAATTTTCTACCAAGAAATATTTTTCAGACAAGAAAGAAAAAAATGTGAATCAGAATGTTGAATTTTTAACAAAAATGTTCATTTTAAACCAAATAGTTGAATTTCGAACAAAAAAAAAACGAATTCTCAACCAAATAATTAAATCGTCAACCAAAATAGATTAATTTTCAAGCAAACAGTTACATTTTTATCCAAAAAAGTATTTTCAACGAGGAAAGACTTTTCAGTCAACAATATAAACAATAGGTCAACAAAATTTTTGGATTTTCATCCAACAGTTAAATTGTATATCAAAATAGTTGACTTTTTTTAGAAAAAGACGAATTTTCAACAGAACAATTATTGAATTTTCAAAGCCAGCAAAACGATAACTTTTGAACAAAACTGTTGAATATTCATTAAAATAATTAAATTTGCTACCAAACCTTTGCATTTTTAATTTGTAAAATAAAATTTCTACGTAATAGTTAAATCCTTTATTAAAAAAGAATTATTTTCAAGCAAGCATTTACACTTTTTATCAAAAATTGAACAATTGTACCAAAAGAGTTAAATTTTTAACCAAGAAAGACTTTTCAGTTAACAAGGGAAACAAAATGTCAACGAATTTTCAAAAAATAATTGAATTTTCAAAGCCAAAAAAATGAAGAAAAAATTTTAATTTTCAACCAAAAACATTCTTTAGTCAAGAAAGGAAAAAAATTCAACCAGATTGTTGAATTTACAACAAAAAATTTAATTCTTGACCCAAAAAGATGTATTCTCATCAGTAAAAAAATAAAAATGGTGATAATTTATAGATTAAAGAATAATATTTTGAATAAACATTGAAGCTATTTTATAATACTTTAAAAATATTATGTTGGAAAATAAAAATTTGGCAAATTGTATGAATATTTAACGGGTTAAGGATGGAGCACTAATAATTATAATTAATAAATTTAATTTTTGGAAGATTTTGCCATTTAAGAATCTTCCGAGTTTTTAAATTTTTAATAAGTACAAATTTCGATGTTGAACCGATTATTTCGGACAAATAATTTTTGAAGAACAAGAAAAAATCTGCCTCAGCCAGTATTTGAACCTGAAAGATGATCTTTTCTTGTCCTTCATAGCTTAGGTTAACGCCTCACTCATGGATAGTGGCGTTCCCGGTTCAAATCCCGGCTGAGGCAGATTTTTTCTTGTTCCTTAAAAATGATTTTTGCGAAGTAATCGGTTAAAAATCGAAATTTATATTAATCAATAATTGATAATTAATTTCTCTGTATGCGGATTGCGGAATCTTTAGAACTGCGGAGAATTTTTTGAAGGGAGGTGTGGAGGCGACTAGAAATTGCATTTTTATTATCTCAGTACCCGTTTGCCCTGTAGGCGTGTGGCAGTTGTACCTACTCAAGATGATGGTTTTATGGTGCAAGTTACAAGTTAAATATTCACTCCAACATGCCTTATTCTACATATTCTTTCGTACCACGCGTACCTACATACCCCAGTCAGTACAGCGACTAATCTCGTTATAGAAACACAGGTCCGACTCGACGACGAAAACTAGTACAAGCACTACTGCTCTAGTGAAGCCAAGAAAGTTCAATCATCGCGCGAAGCTTGCATTCTTTTTCTTTTTCTTCTTCTTCTTTCAATTGGTTTTTTCAATTGGTTTTTTCAATTTTTGTCCGTCCGGCCCGTCGAAAATGTCGGGGACTGTCGTATCAATCGTACCGATTGAAAGTTGTGAGTCTTGATTTTTACCTTGATTTACGAAAATGGAAAAAGCGCGACTCGAGTGTTGTGATAGCGACGAGTATTTTTAAACGCCGTTACATTTCTGGCATCATTCACTTGAAAATTCAAGTTTTTTTTTGGTTCAATTATCAACCCTTATATTTTTCGTTAAAAATTTATCTGCTTGGTTGAAAGTTCATCCAGGGTGTCTGCTCACCTGGAAAACCTGAAATTGTTAAAGAATTTTTATATACCTGTAAAAACCTGGAAATGTCAGGGAAATTAATTTTTTCAACTGAAAATTTAACTATGTATTTTGTTGACAATTCAACAGTTTGAAATTTTTTCTCCTTCTTGACTGAAAGATCTTTCTTAGTAGAAAATTCTTATTTTTTGGTTTAATTCAACTGTTTTTTATTTAAAATTATAATATTTTTTTTAGTTGAAATATCAACTATTACATTTTTACATTTTAGATTTTTCTCAAATTTAACTACTTGGTTGACAGACTCTTATGTGAAAACTTAATTTTTTTTGGTTGAAAATTCATTATTCTGATTAAAAATTCATCATTTTGGTTGAAAATTCATCTTTTTATTGAAAATGCAATTATTTTGATGAAAATTTATTTTTTCAACTGAAAATCAAATATTCGTGTTGAATATTTATTTCTTCGGTTCAACAGTAACCACGACATTAACTTTTTAAACTTAGGATTCAAATATTCAATTTTTGGTTGAAAATTCATCTTTTTGGTTTAAAATGCAACTATTTTAGTCGACGATTTAGCATTTTACTTGAAAATTCATAACTTTGTTTGAAAACTTTACTATTTTGTTGAAAATATGTTTTTTTTTTTGTTCAAAAATAATTTTTTCCACTGCAAATTTAACTATTCCATTTTTAGTCGAAAATTCAACTACTGGGTTGAAAATTTATGTAATTTGTTTAAAAATCGTCTTTTTTATAGAAAATTAATCTTGTTTAAAAGTTTACTTATTCCAGTTAAATATTCACGATCTTAGTTGAAAATTCATGATTTTAGTTTAAAATTAAACTAATTCATTGAAAGTTAAACTCTTCGATTAAAAAGTCATCTTTTTGGTTTAAATTCATCTTTTTAGTTTAAAATTTATCATTTTGGTTTAAAATTTAACTATTCCAGTTGGAGATTCATCCTTCTAGTTGAAAATTCTTTAATTTGGTTCAAAATTTAACTATTTTGTTAAAAATTCACTTTTTTGTTAAAAAATTAATTTTTTCAACTGAAAATTTAACTATGTATTTTGTTGAAAATTCAGCAGTCTGAAATTTTTCTCCTTCTTGACTGAAAGATCTTTCTTGGTAGAAAATTTGTATTTTTTGGTTGAATTCAACTGTTTTTGGTTAAAAATTATAATATTTTTTAGTTAAAATATCAACTATTATATTTTTCGCTGAAAATTAATCTTTTTGAATGAAAATTTAACAACTTGGTTGAAAGTTAGACTCTTTTGTGAAAACTTAATTTTTTTGTTTAAAAATTCATCATTCTGATTGAAAATTCAATTATTTTGTTGAAAATTAATTTTTCAAGATGAAAATTTAAATATTCCTGTTTTTTTTAAGTAAT
>JAUELO010000097.1:4239214-4254295 GCA_032357855.1 Amphibolips quercusostensackenii
ATTTTTCAAGATGAAAATTTAAATATTCCTGTTTTTTTTAAGTAATTTTTTTGTTTGAAATTTAACTATTTGATTTTTGGTTAAAAATTGATTTTTTGTGTGTTGAAAATTTAATTTTTCCAATTTATGACTGATCATATTAGTTAAAAATTCATCATTCAGGTTGATACTTTAACTATTATGTTGAAAATTCGTTGTTTTTTTGTGGAAAAGTAATTTTTCAATTTGAAATTAAACTATTCAATTTCTGGTTGAAATTTGATCTTTTTTAGCGGAAAGTTACTCTTACTGGATGAAAATTCAATTTTTCCAATTCATGTTTGATCATCTTAGTTAAAAATTCATCATTCAGGTTGAAACAACTATTATTTTGAAAATTCGTTGTTTTTTAAAATAATTTTTTCATTTGATATTTAACTTCGATTTCTGGTTAAAAATTGATATTTTTTCGTGGAAAATTACTCTTATTGGATGAAAATTCAATTTTTCCAATTCTTGACGGATCATCTTAATTAAAAATTCATCATTCAGGTTGAAACTTTATGTATTATTTTGAAAATTCGTTGTTTTTTTAAAGTAATTTTTTTTTTTAATTTAACTTCGATTTTTGGTTTTAAAACTGATCTTTTTTTGTGGAAAATTACTCTTATTGGATGAAAATTCAATTTTCCCAATTCATGACTGATCATCTTATTTGAAAATTCATCATTCACGTTGAAACTTTAACTATTATTTTGAAAATTCGTTGTTTTTTTTCAAGTAATTTTTTTATTTGAAATTTAACTATTTGATTTTTGTTTAAAAATTGATCTTTTTCTTGGAAAATAACTCTTATTGGATGAAAATTCAATTTTTCCAATTCTTGACGGATCATCTTAGTTAAAAATTTATCATTCAGGTTGAAACTTTAACTATTATTTTGAAAATTCGTTGTTTTTTTCAAGTAATTTTTTATTTGAAATTCAACTATTCGATTTTTAGTTTAAAATGTATCTTTTTTAGTGGAAAATTACTCTTCTTGGTTGAAAATTCACGTTTTTGGTTTAAAAATCGGCTGTTTTAGTTGAAGATTAATGATTATAGTTGAAAATTCATAATTCTGGTTAAAACTCGAACTATTTTGTTCAAATTTTTTTTTGTGGAAAATAATTTTTCAATTTGAAATTAAACTATTTGATTTTTGGTTAAAAATGTATCTTTTTTAGTGGAAAACTACTTTTATTAGTTGAAAAATCATCTTTTTTGGTTAAAAACACAATTATTCCAATTCAAGAATCATCGTGTTCGTTTAATTCGTTTAAAATATTTCAAAAATTGTTTGAAAATTCTTTTTTTTGTTGTTGTTAAAATTAATTTTTAAATTTGAAATTTAACTGTTCTATTTTTGATCAAAAACGTATCTTTTTTAGTGGTGAAATTACTCTTATTGTTTGAAAATTAAATTTTTCCCATTCAAAATTCATCATTTTATCAATTAATTTATGAATTGGATATGTATTATTTGGATGAAATATCAATTCTTTTCATATATTTATTCATTTAACTATTCGATTTTTGGTTAAAAATTAGTATTTTTTAGTGAAAAATTACTTTTATTGGTTGAAAATTCATCTTTTTGGTCCAAAATTCATTATTCAGGTTGAAACTTAAGTATTTTCTTAAAAATTCGATGTTTTTTTTGTTGGAAATAATTTTTTTACTTGAAATTTAACTATTTGATTTTTGGTAAAAAATTTATCTTTTTTAGTGGAAAATTACTCTATTGTCAAAAGATTTATGTTTTTGGTTTTAAAATCAACTACTCCGCTTGAAGACTCATCATTTTAGTTGAAAATTCATCATTCAAGTTGAAACTTTGATTCTTTGATTGGAAATCTCCTTTTTTTGTTGAAAATACCTTTTTTTTTGTTGAAAATTAATTTGTTAACTGGAAATTTAACTATTCCAGTTCAAGATTCTTAATTTAAATTCATTTTTTAACTGGAAATTCTACTGTTCCATTTTTCGTTAAGAAATCCTTTGTTTGTTTTTTAGAAGAAAATACATCTTTTTATCAAAAATTCGTCTTATTGGTTAAAAATTAAACTATTTCAGTGGAATAATAAATATTAATCACTTTAGTTGGAGATTCATAATTTTAGATGAAAATTGATATTTTAAAAATAAAAATTTAACTATTTGGTTTAAAATAATGTTTTTGTTGAAAAGTGGTCTTTTTGGGTAGAAAATTCATCTTTTAGGTTTAAAATTCAACTATTTAGTGAAACCTTTAAGTCTTTCATTTAAAAATCAACTATTTTGTTGAAAATCCGTTTTCGTTTTGTTTAAATGTAAATATTTTACTGGAAATTCAACTATTCCATTTTTTGTTGAAAATTAAACTATTTCGGTTTAAAATTGATTTTTTCTTACTTGAAAGAAAAAACTCAACTGTTTGAAACTTTAACTGTTTGTTTGAAAATCCTTTTCTTCTGTTAAAAATTGATCTTTTTTAGTTGAAAATTCGTTTTTTTAGTAGAAAAATACTCTGCTTGGTGAAAATCCGTCTTTTTGGTTAAAAATTCAACTATGAAGTTCATCTTTTTGGTTTAAAAATCAAATATTTCAGTTGAAGATTCATCATTATAGATGAAAATTCATCACTTATGTTGAAACATTAACTATTTGGTGGAAAATCCTTCTTTTGTTTGTTGAAAATTAATTTTTCACCTGGAAATATAACTATTTCATTTTTTGTTAAAAATTAATATTTTTTAGTTGCAAATTAGTTTTTTTTTGTTTATTTATTTTTTGTTAGAAAATTACTCTTCTGGGTAAAAATCTGTCTTTTTGGTTTGAAGTTCAACTATTTAAGCTAAATATTCATTACTTTAGTTAAAGATTCATCAGTTTAGTTTATGTTTTTGTCTTAAAAATCAGTTGTTATCATTTGGTTGAAAATCCGTTTCTTTAGCGAAAATTAATTTTTTTAATGGAAATTGACTATTTTATTTTTTTGGAAAATTGACCTTTTTTAGTCGGAAATTCATGGGTTTCACCACTTAAGTTGAAGATTTATCAGTTTAGTTTAAAATTCATCACTTTGGTCGAAAATTTGAGTTCAATTTGTGTTTGAAAATTAAACTATTCCAGTTCAAAATCCATAATTTTAGTTGAAAATTCGCATTCATGGTTAAAAAGATCAACTATTTGGTTAAAAATTGATCTTTTTAAATTAAAAATTTAACTATTTGATTAAAAATAAGTTTTTTTAGTTGAAAACTTGTCTGTTTTAGTAGGAAATTAATCTTCTTGGTTGCAAATTCGTCTTTTTGTTTAAAAATTCAACTATTTAGTTAAAAATTCATCTCCTTTGCTGAAAATACAATTTTTTCTTTAAAAAATAACACTGGTTGAAAATTAGTCTTTGGGTTGAAAATTACACCATTTTGGTAGAAAATCCAACTATTTGGTTGAAAATGAACTTTTTTTGTTTTTAAATCAACTGTTTTGTAGGAAATTCGTCTTTTTTGTAGAAAATTAGTATTTTTGTTCAAAAATTCATTTCTTTGTTAAAAATTGAACTATTTGGTTTAAAATTCGTCTTTTTTGGTAGAAAATTCATCTTTTTGCTTAAACAATTTTGCTGTCAATTGGCGTTAATTCTTAGAGAGCAAAGTTCGATTAGTTTTTTTTTTAGTATTAGCTGATTTCTCTCTTCAATTTTTATTTCTACTGTCCTTGATTAAATGTCAAATTAATTTCTTCGTAAGACGTGTTTAGTTTTTGTACAGTTGATTGGTTTTTCAATATTTTCATTGCATTATTTAAATTGAAATAACTATTTTTTTTTAAAAACCAAAGCTTACTGAAAAAGATACATTTTGAACCTTCGAACAAAAATGTAATAGCTACGTTTACAGCAAAAAAAATTCATTTTTAACAAAAAAACAACGAATTTTCAACAAATTAGTTAAATTTTTAAGTAAAGAAATTAATTTTGAACTAAAATAACGAATCTTCAACCAAAAAAAAAATGAATTTTTAACCCAATAGTTAACATTTCAACACAAAAGATGAATTTTCTACCGAGAAAAGACAAATTTTTAGAAAATAGATGAATTTTCAACATAATAGTTCAATTTTCAACTAAACAGATGATTTTTTAACGAAGAAGATTTAGGTGTCTATAAAAATATTAATTTTCGGCCAAAAAATGGAATAATGAAAAGTACAGTTAACAAAATTTATTTTAAATCAAAATTATTAATTTTCATTCAGAAAAGATTAATTTTTAACAAAATGCATCAATTTTCAACCAAGTTTTGAATTTCTAAAGGAATTTTCAGCCTAATACTTAAATTTCTTGCTAAGGAAATGAATTTCCTCCCAAAAAGATTAAATGTCTATGAAAAGAGATACATTTTCGACAAAAAGTTGAATTGTTAAATTTTCAGTTGAAAAAATTCATTTTCACCCAAAAAAAAAAAAAAATCAAACTATTTAAATTAGTTAAACAAAAAGAATTTAATTTTTAACTAAAATGATGAATCTTCATAAAAAAAAATTTTGAACCAAATAGTTGAATTTTCAACAAAATAGTTAAATTTTCAACTAAACAGATGAATTTTTAACGAGAAGGTTTAAATGTCTGTCAAAAAAGACCAATTTTCGACAAAAAATGGAATACTTAAATTTTCAGTTAAAAAATTAATTTTAAACCAAAATCATTAATTTTTTATCAGAAAAGTTTGATTTCTAACAAAATAGTTGCATTTTTAAACAAAAAAAAAGAATGTGGAACTAAAATGATGAATCTTCATCCAAAATAAATTAATTTTAACCCAATTGTTGAATTTTCAACCCAAAAGATGAATTTCATACAAATAAAAAAAGACAAATTTTCAACGAAATAGATAAATTATCAACCATCAAGAATGTCTATCAAAAAAGATACATGTTAGACAAAAAATGAAATAGTTACATTTTGAGTTTAAAAAAAATAACTTTGAATAAAAAAAAATAATTTCCAACCAAAAATATGAATTTTCAACGAAAAAGATTAATTTACTACCAAAAAAAACAAGTTCTTAACAAAATAGAAGAATTACCAACCATTAAGATTGAATGTCTATCAAAAAAGATACATTTTCGACAAGCAATTGAATAGTGACATTTTGAGTTGAAAAATTAATTTTCAATAAAAAAACTAATTTTCTTCCAAAAACATGAATTTTTGACGAAAAAGATTAATTTTTAACAAAATACATGAATTTTTTAACAAATTTTTAATTTTTAAAGGAATTTTCAACCTAATAGTTAAATTTCGAGCCAAAGAAATTAATTTTCAACCAAAAAGATTAAATGTCTTCAAAAAATATAAATTTTCAACAATAAAATTGAATAATTAAATTTTCAGTTGAAAAATTAATTTTCAAAAAAAAAACGAATTGTCAACAAAATATTTAAATTTTTGAACAAAAAATTTTAATTTTCAAACAAAAAAATAATTAATTTTGAACCAAATAGTTAAATTTACAACCCAAAGGATGAATTTACTACCAAAAAAAGACAAATTTTTTACGAAATAAATGAATTATCAACCATCAAGATTGAATGTCTACCAAAAAAGATACGTTTTCGACAAACAATTGAATAGTGACATTTTGAGTTAAAAAATTAATTAAATAAAAAAAAACTAATTTTTTACCCAAAAGCATGAATTTTCGACGAAAAAGATTAATGTTCTACCAAAAAAGATTATTTTTTAACAAAATACATGAATTTTCAACCAAATTTTGAATTTTTAAAGAATTTTCAATCTAATAGTGAAATTTTCCAACCAAAGAAATGAGTTTCCACCCAAAAAGATATGTCTATCAAAAGAGATAAATTTTTGACAAAAAATTGAATTGGTAAATTTTCAGTTAAAAAAATTCATTTTCCCCAACAAAAAAATGTCCAACAAAATATTTAAAAATTTTTAAACAAAAAAAATTGAATTTTCAACTAAAATTATGAATCTTCATAAAAAAAAATAATTTTGAACCAAATAGTTGAATTTTCTGTCAAGAAAAGACCAATTTTCAGAAAATTGATAAATTTTCAGAAAATAGATAAAGTTCCAACAAAATAGTTAAATTATCAACAAAATACATGAATTTTTAACCAAATTTTGAATTTCTAAAGGAATTTTCAACCCAATAATTAAGTTTTTAGGCAAAGAAATTAATGTTCTACCAAAAAGATTAAATGTCTAAAAAAATATAAATTATCAACAAAAAATTGAACAGTTAAATTTTCAGATAAAAAAATTCATTTTCAACAAAATAAACGAATTTTTAATGAAGTAGTTAAATCTTTTACAAAAAAAAAATAATTTTTGACTAAAATTATGAATCTTCATCCAAAAAAGTTAATTTCGAACCAAATACTATGAATTTCCTATCAAAAAAGACAAATTTTCAACAAAATAGATGAATTATTAACCGCCAAAGATTAGTTTTCTACCAAGAAAGATTAAATTTTAACAAAATATATTAATTTTTAACCAAATACATGAATTTTTAACCAAATTTTGAATTTTCAAAGGAACTTTCAACCTAATAGTTAAATTTTCAACCAGAGAAATTAATTTTTAACCAAAAAGATTAAATGTCTCAAAAAATATATATATTTTTAGCAAAAAATTGAATAGTTAACTTTTCATTAAAAAATTCATTTTTAACAACAAAAAACCGAATTTTCAACAAAATAGATGGATTATTAACCGTCAAAGATTAATTTTCTACCAAGAATAATCCATTTTTCACAAAATACATAAATTTTTAACCAAATTTTGATTTTTTAAAGGACTTTTTAACCTAAGAGTTTAATTTCTAGTCAAAGAAATGAATTTTTAATCAAATAGCTGAATTTTCAACTGAAGAAAATAAATTTTAAATCGAAAATGGAATATTGAAATTTTTATAGTTAAAAACATTAATTTACAACAAAAAATTATCAACAGAATGGTTTAATTTTGAACATAAAAATAAGTTTTTTCTATTTCTATTCACATATAGTGTAATGAAATGTTACAATACAGTTTTTGAATTTTTTTCAGTTTCATCATGCACATAAATAATACATTTTTTTTACTGTTGAGCTTTAAAAATAAAATAATGTAATACATTTATGTGACAAATAATATGTCCAGAAAACGTGGTAAATGGAATCTTATAGAAAATTCCAATCAAATTCAAATAATTGAATCTCATTCTTTTTTGCTGAATAGTTTATCCGGAAATACTTTAAAAATGTATTGTTATGTTTTTCAAGTGTTAAAAAAAAATATGAAAAGTACGGTGTCGGATAATTGCGGCAAGATGTATTGTGTTAATGAGAAAAACAATATGCTAATTTTAGAGAATTATAATTAAAGGAAAAAAAATTGTGTCATTATTCATATTGAATAAAATAAAGGAATTAGAAAAAATTTAACTCATTTTTCTTGAAAATAAAATTTTTTTTTTTTTTAGGTATTTGTCACACATGTTCTGATAAAGTGACTGGAGCTGGACAGGCATGTCAAGCAATGGGAAACCTTTATCACACCAACTGTTTTATTTGCTGTTCCTGCGGGAGAGCCTTACGTGGAAAAGCTTTCTACAACGTCCACGGAAAAGTTTATTGCGAAGAGGATTATCTTGTAAGTCTACCAAAATATTTTAACATATTAACAATTTTTAAATTAAATTTTTGTGATAACAAAATAAATATTTAGGTTATTACAAATTTTCTTCATAGATACACTTTTTTTGAGAGATGACATTATTTTGCTACTATTTCGAAAAAAATGATACTAGAGAGACAATTTTCTCGCAAGTGGCTGCTAATTTCACTATTTTTTTTTACTTTTTGTTTTAAAATATTTTGGAACTTCTTCACTTATTGGCTACAAATTCTTCCAATGGCTGATTAGGGGCCGTCCAAAATGTTGAATTTTTAAGCCAAAAATATGAACTTTTTACAAAAAATCTGAATTTTCAACATGATAATACTAATTTTTACCAAAAAATGTATTAGTTGATATTTAGGCAAAAAAAGATTTTAATTTTAAATAAAAAACTGTTGAATATAACCAAGAAAGACAAATTTTTAACAAAACAGTCGAATTAAAAAAAAATGATTTTCTGCTAAAAAAGACGATTTGTTAATAAAATACATATATTTTCTACCAAGTATTTAAATTTTAAACCCAAACGATTAATTTTCTATCAAGAGTGACGATTTAAAAAAAAATACATAAATTTTCAACCACAAAGTTGTATTTTTAGCTAAAAAAGATCAATTTTCAACCAAAAATCAAATATTTAAAGTTCCAGTTAAAAAAGTTAATTCTATATAAGAAGTAAACGATTTTTATACAAGGCTGTTGAATTTTCAAGCCAAAGAGATGAATTCTCTAAAAAAATAATTGCATTTTTAACATGGAAATACTAATTTTCCACTAAAAATGTAATCTTTCATACGTAAACCAAAAATATTTTAATTTAAAATAAGAAACAGTTGAATATAACAAAAAAAGAAAAGAATTTTGAAAAAGTACTTAAATTCTCAACTAAAACGGATTAATTTATAACCCTACAGTTGCATTTTTAACAAAAAAATTGATTTTCTACAAAAAAATACGAATTTCCAACAAAATACGTTAATCTTTAACTAAATAGTTAAATTTTGTTCCAAAAAGTACGAGTTTTTAAATAAATATTTTGAACAATTTATGTGATGCTAGTCCAAATTTCATTTGGTGAATTTTTCGTTTATATTTTTTCGTTTTAAAATTTTTTTAAATAAATAGTTTTTTTTTTAAACTGAACAGTATTATTTTTTAGCCAAAATTGTGTAATTAAACTTTTATTGAGAATAAATTTTCAATTAAAAAATTTTGTTTACAAAACGGTTTAATTTTTTACCAACAAAAAATTTAATTTGCAAAAAATCAGTTGGATTTTCAACAAATAGTTAAATTTTCAGTTAAATTTTCAGTTAAAAGATAAATACTGTTTAACAAACAAAGAAACAAATATTCAACTAAAATTGCGAATCTTTATTAAAAACAATCAAGGAGTTGAATTTTCAATCTGAGAGGATGAATTCTCAACGAACAATATAATAGTTGATTTTTCAGAAGAAAATATTTTTATTTAAATTTAAAAAAAAACAGCTGAATTTTCAACTTGACAATATAAATTTTTAACAAAAAAGTAAAGTTACAGTCAGTTAAATTTTCAACAAAGCATTTAATTTTTCAGTTTAAAAATATGATGAAACGTATTTTGAACTAAAATTAAAAATCGTTAATAAACAAATGAACTTTTAAAAAAGTAGTTCATCTTTTAAGCAGAGTTGAATTTTCAACAAAAAAGGTTTTTAGTTAAATTAAAAAACTAATTGAACTCAACCAATAAAGTCGAATTTTCAGAAAAATACTTGAAACTTCAACTAAAATGATTAATTTTCAACCAAACAGTTAGACGTTCAACCCGAGAATATGAATTTTTAATTTAAAAAACGTTGATTTACAACTAGTTGGTTCAATTTTCACAAAATGATTAAATTTTCAGTTTAAGAAAAAATAATTTTCAATCAATAAATAATAATTTTCAACCGATTAAAACGAATTTTCAACTAAAATTATGAAACTTTAAACAAAAAGACAAATTTTCTACAAAGCAGTTGAATTTTTAACCCGAGAATATGAATTTTCAACCAGAGAATATGAATTTTTAACAAAAAAGTTTATTCACAACCAATTAGTTGAATTTTTAACAAAGTAGTTACATTTTCTGTTGAAAAAAATAATTTTTAACAATAAAAAAAATGGTTTTCAACAAAAATTATAAATCTTTAATAAAAATATAAACGTTTAAAAAAATACAGTTCATATTTTAACCAAGGAGCTGAATTTTTAATCTAAAAAGATCAATTTTAAACGAAAAATCTAATAGTGAATATATCATACAAACGCATTTTAAATTGATATAAAATCAGTTGGATATGCAAAAAAAGATTAATTTTCAACAAAATACTTGAATCCTTAACTAAAATAGATTAATTTTCAACCAAACAGGTACCCGAAAATATTAATTTTCAATAAAATAAGTTAATTTACAATCAGTTGAATTCTCAACAAATATTTACATTTTTACTTAAAAAAAATTAATTTTAACAACAAAAAATTAATAAAGAAAACTAATTTTCATCTAAAAATATGATTCTTCTTCCAAAATGACAAATTTTTTATGAAATAGTTGAATTTTCAACTCGAGAATATGAATTTTCAATAAAAAAAAGTTAATTTACAAACACTCAATTGAATTTTAAACAAAATAGTTACATTTTTAGTTTATAACTAAAAATTCAACCAAAAATAATAATTTTTAAGAAAAAAAAAATTTTCAACTAAAATTATGAAATTTCAACCATAAAGACGAATTTTCTATAAAACAGTTGAATTTTTAACACGCGAGTATAAATTTTCATCCCGAGAATATGAATTTTCAACAAAAAATTTCATTTACAACCAATCAGTTAATTGAATTTTCAACAAAATAGTCAAATTTTCAGTTTAAAAAAATAATTTTCACAAAGAAAAAAGATTTTTCAAATATAAGTATAAATCTTTAATAAAAAAATGAACGTTTAAGAAAGTATAGTTCAAATTTCAACCAAGGAGCTGAATTTTCAATCTAAAAAGATAAATTTCCACCGAAAAATATAATACTTCATATTTCAACAAAAAGTGTTTCAATTTAAAATAAAAAAACAGTTGAATTTACAAAGAGACGAATTTTCGACAAAATACTTGTATCCTCAACTAAAACAAAGTAATTTCCAATCAAATAGTTGAATTTTCAACAAAAATCTTAATTTACAAACAATCAGTTGAATTTTTAACAAAATAGTTACGTTTTTATTTAAAAAAAGAATTAATTTTAACAGCAAAAAATTCACAAAAATATCTGATTTTCATCTAAAAAGATGAATCTTCATACAAAATGACAAATTTTTGATGAAATAGTTGAATTTTCAACTCGAGAATATGAATTTTCAGTAAAAAAGTTAATTTACAAACAATCAGTTGAATTTTAAGCAAAAGAGTTACATTTTTAGTTTAAAACAACAAATTTAAACAAAAAATGATAATTTTTAAACAAAAAAAAACGAATTTTTAACTAAAATTATGAAACCTTCCACCATAAAGACGAATTTCCTACAAAACAGTTGAGTTTTGAACCCGAGAATGTGGATTTTCAAAAAAAAGTTCATTTACAACCAATCAGTTAAATTTTTTACAAAATAGTTAAATTTTCAGTTTAAGAAAATAATTTTTAACATGAAAGAAGGTTTTTCAACTGAAATTATGAATCTTTAATAAAAAAATGAACGTTTAAGAAAGTGTAGTTTAACTTTCAACCAAGGAGCTGAATTTTCAATCTAAAAAGATACATTTCAAAAGAAAAATATAATACTTGATATTTCAACAAAAAGTGTTTTAATTTAAAATAAAAAGCAGTTGAATTTACAAAAAAAGACGAATTTTGAACAAAATGCTTGTAGCCTCAACTAAAAAGAAAAACAAAGTTTGACATTAACAAAATTTTTGAATTTTTTAACAAAATAATTCAATTCGGTTCGCATTTAAGTGGAAAAATGAGAAAAGGGGGAAAGATTCTGAAGCTTACGATAAATAAATAGGAGTTTTAATAAATAATAGACTAAAGAACACTATTTTTTGTTAATTTGTGGCCGAGGCTTCTTGATATTATGCATTAATTTAAGAGCAGTTATTAATGATTCTCGTTTTAATTTTCAGTATTCTGGATTTCAACAAACTGCCGAAAAGTGCGCGATTTGTGGTCATCTTATAATGGAAATGGTAAATAATCGTAAAATTAAACTGGTTTATTATCGAATTTATTTTAGTTCACTCCTGGAACTTTTAATTTATTTAAACTTAATTTTCAGATATTACAAGCTATGGGAAAATCATATCATCCGGGGTGCTTTAGGTGCTGCGTTTGCAATGAATGTCTTGACGGTGTACCGTTTACGGTGGACGTGGATAACAAAATATATTGTGTCAATGATTATCACAGGATGTTTGCACCAAAATGCGCTTCTTGTGGCAAAGGAATTACACCTGTAGAGGTAAATATTTACCTTTTATCGACATTTCAGGCCTGTGTCATGCAATTTCTTAAATAATAAATCGAGGGCTTTAAAATGCTGTTGAATATTTAAGCAAAAAAAAAAACGAATTTTCTGCAAGACCGTTAAATTATCAATAAAAAAGTTAATTTTTAAACAATTTGTTGAATTATCGACAAATTAGGTCAATTTTTAGTTGAATAAATTAATTTTTAAACAAAAAAAAGAAACGAGTTTTCTACTAAAATTGTGTATCTTCGACCAATGAAATAAGCTTTTTAGAAAGTAGTTCAACGAAATAGTTGAATTTTCCACCTAAAAAAGTAAATTTGCAACGAAAAATGTAATAGTTGATGTTTAAAAAATAATTTATTTAAAACAAATAAAAGTTGGATTTAACAAACAAAAACTAATTCTCAACAAAATGCTTGAATCCTCAACTAAAAGAGAATCATTTTCAACAAAAAAAGTTAATTTTCAACCGAAATAGATTAATTTTTAACCGAACAGTAACATTTTTGAAATTAGTACAGAAAGAGATGAATTTTTAAACAGAAATATTGAATGTTCAACAAAATAGTTGAATTTCTAACCAATGAAATAAATTTTAATCAAAATAATTACTTTTAAAGCCGAAAAGACGAATTTTCTACAAAACATTTGAATTTTCAAGAAATTAGTTGAATTTTCAACAAAATAGTTCAATTTTCAGTTAAAAGAATTAATTTTTAACAACAAAAAATAAACGAATTTTCAACTAAAATTGTCGATTTCCAACCAAAAAAATTATTCTTTAAGAAAGAAGTTCAACAAAATAGTTGAATTATCTACATAAAAAGATGAATTTTCAACGAAAAATGTAATAGTTTATATATAAACACAAAATAATTTATTTAAAATAAATAACAGTTGGAGTTAATCAACAAAAACGAATTTTCAACAAAATGCTTGAATCGTCAACTAAAACAAATTAATTTTCAGCCGACAGTTATATTTTTAATGAAGAAAATTGATATTTTACCAAAAAATACGAATTTTTGATAAAATTTATAAATTTCCAACCAAATATTCAAATTTGTTATCAAATTGTTGAATTTTCGAGCTGAATATGCGATTTTTCTACGAAACAATTGAATCCTAAAAAAAAGAAAGTTAATTTTCAACTGAAATAGATTAATTTTTAAACAGACAGTAACATTTTTTCACCAAGAAAGGTCAAATTTCGACAGAAAGAGATGAATTTTCAAACTGAAAAATTGCATGTTCAACAAAATAGTTGAATTTTTAACCAAAAAAAAAAAAAAAATTGAATCAGCTTATTGAATTTGAAGCCAAAAAGACGAATTATATACAAAACAGTTGAATTTTCAACAAATTAGTTTAATTTTCAAAAAAATAGTCCAATTCTCGTTTAAAAGAATTCATCTTTAACAAACAAAAAAAAGAAATGAATTTTAAACTAAAATTGTAAATTTTTAACCCAAAAAATGAGTTTTTAAGAAAGTATTTCTACCAAATAGTTGATATTTGAAGAAAAAAATATTTTTAATTAAAGTGAAGAACAGTTGGAGTTATCTAATAAAAACAAATTTTCAACAAAGTGCCAAAGTGCTTGTATCCCTAAATAAAACAGATTAATTTTAAACCAAACAGTTGAATTTTTAACAAATTAGTTGAATTTCCAAGAAAATAGTTCAATTTTCAGTTTGAAAAGTTAATTTAAAAAAAAAACAAAAAAGAAACGAATTTTTAACTAAAATGGTCAATTTTTAACCAAAAAAATTAGCTTTTAAGAAATCAGTTCAACGAAATAGTTGAATTTTTTACCTAAAAGAATGAGTTTTTAACAAAAAATGTAATAGTTGATGAATTTTTACACCAAAAAATTGAATGTTCCACAAAATAGTTCAATTTTCAACCAAAGAAAAAAATTGAATCAAATTATTAAATATTAAAGCTCAAAAGACGATTTTTCTACAAAACAGTTGAATTTTTAACAAATTAGTTGAATTTCTAACAAAATAGTTTAATTTTCAGTTTGAAAAGTTAATTTTTGACAAAACAAAAACAGAAGCGAATTTTCAACTAAAATTATCGATTTTTAACCAAAAAAATTAGCTTATAATAAAGAATTTCAACGAAATAGTTGAATTTTCCACCTAAAAAGATTAATTTTTGAACAAAAATTGTAATAATTTATATTAAAACAAAAAAATATTTTTAATTAAAATAAGTAACAGTTGGGCTGAACCAACAAAAATGAATATGCAACAAAATGCTTGAATCCTCAACTAAAACAGATTAATTTTCAACCAAACAATTGTATTTTTAACCAAGAAAATTTATATTCTACCAAAAAAGACGAATTTTTAACAAAATATTTAAATTCTCAATCAAATAAACAAATGTGCTGCCAAATTGTTGAATTTTCGAGCTGAATATGCGATTTTTCTACAAAGCGGTTTTTTTTACTTTTAACAAAAAGGTTAATTTTAAAGCGAAACAGATTAATTTTTAAACAGACAGTAACATTTTTGCACCAAAAAAGGTCAAATTTCCACAGAAAGAGATGAATTTTTAAACCAAAAAATTGAATGCTTGACAAAATAGTTTAATTTTCAACTAAAAAAAAAATTTTGAATGAAATTATTGAATTTTCAAGCCAAATAGAAGAATTTTCAATAAAACAAGTGAATTTTTAACCAAGCAGTATGAACTGGAAAATTGTCTTAAAAAATAAAGTTAATTTTTAATTGTCAGGGATTTTTTTTTTAGTCAGGGTATTTTTTCTAGAGCGTGCGTAATTTTTTTTTAAATCACAATATAAATTTGAATAACAATGATTCTTTATTTGTAAAAGTAGATTTATATTACTGTATTTAACTATTTTGTACAAAATTTTTTTTT
>JAUELO010000097.1:4278370-4288518 GCA_032357855.1 Amphibolips quercusostensackenii
GCTATTAAACTTTCTTAACTTTAGGAGTATATATATATATATATATATATATATATATATATACGGGTTACGTCTACCATATTTACATATGCAAGGAATAGGCGACAAATTGAGGTGTATAAGTATAAATAATAAATATACTGAATGTACTTTAGCATTTGGGAAGCGTATGTCGAGTCTTAGGGAAAATGCTTTTAATGGTAGATAATAAGAGCTACATGAAGGACGCACAAATCAAGCTGCCAAAAACCTAAACTGTTGTCTCCTGTTTTGAAAATTTACGGATATAGTTGATAATGCTATTTGATACTTTACAGGAGGTATATGTAGATAAAAAGTACAATTTTATTTAAACACATGTATGGTGCGTAAGATGATTACCACTGGTTAATAAAGACAAAATATCTAGAAAAATTTACAGTTTGCACATTCCTTCTTTTGGGTTCCATCATGCAAAAATACACATTTGCGCAAATAATTATTTTCAACAAATACAGCTCATTCACACCGAGTTCCAGCCACTGGAACTGAAAATCCAATGCTACGTTTTTGGAGGATCAGTGGCCGTTTTCGTTTTGACATCTGTTTTCCCAAATCTTGCCTTGTGTTGGGCCATACTTTTACTTGACAGCATATCCTGTAGGAATTCGATAAGTATATTAAAATTTATTAAGTTTAAATTAAGCAGGCCTCGGACTCATTTCAGTAATCGAAAATAGTGTGAATATCACAAATTTGAAAAAACAGTGTCATACAATTTTTCAAGTATCCAACTTATATCTAGTCCGAATTGAAAAGTGTATAGTCCGAAATCAAAAAGTGTGGAATGGAAAATTATAAACTAAATTACGATATAAAGTAAAATTTCCAGTTTTCTAGCCTAATATTTTAAGAGTATAGAAAATTAACTTCAATGACTTATCGAATTTCCTTTTTATTTATCGTGGGTTTGTTGTTTTACATAAATGCGAGCAGAACTGATGGAATTCCGATCAAAAAATCTAACTACTTTTCGTTGAAAGTTAATTCTTTCCGATTGAAAAGTCTAATATTAAACTTTTGGTTCAAAAATAAATTATTTTGATAAAAATTCGACAATTTTATTAAAAAACTATACTTGGTTGAAAATTCCACAGTATTGTTGAAAATTCGTCCTTTCAAGTTAAAAATTCAACTCCTTGGTTCAAAGTTTTTTTGGTTGAAGATTCATAATTTCAGTTGAAAATTAATTTTCTTTTTTGGCCAAAAATTAATTTTTTTAACTGGAAATTCAACTATTTTATTTAAAAGTCAACTGATTGATTGAAAATTAACTTTTTTTTATATCAAAAATTATTCCCTTAAATGAAAATGTAAATATTAAATTTTTGGTTAAAAACTGATCTTAGTTTGAAAATTTAACTCTTTTTTGTTAGAAAATTGATTTTCTTGATTGAAAATTTAACTATTCAGTTAAAAATGTTTGTATTTTGTCTGAAATTTATTTCTTTCTGTAAAAATATCACCTTTTTGATTAAAAATGCAAATGTCTGGTTAAAAATTAATCTGTTTCGGTTAAAAATTAACTTTTTTGTGGAAATTTCACATTTTCGGGTTGAAAATTCAATCATCAATTCATCTTGGTCGAAAATTCCACTGTTTTGTTGAAAATTCGTCTTTGTGGCTTAAAAATTCATCAATTTCATTAAAAAAAATTTTTCTTGCCTAAAACCTTTTTTTGATTGAATATTCAACTATTTTGTTGAACATTCATCTTTTTGATTCAGAAATTCATCTTTTACTGTAGAAATTTCACCTTTTTTTATTAAAAGTTAGTCTGTTTTTGTTAAAAATGAAATTTTTTGTCGAAAATTCAACTGTTTTTGTAGAAAATTGTTACTTTTAACTCGAAAATTCAACAATTAGGTAGAAAATTGAACTATTTGAATAAAAATTTATTTACTTTGTAGAAAATTCATTTTTTTTTTGTCAAAAATGCAAATGTTTGGTTGAAAATTAATATTTTTCAGTTGAGGATTTAAGTAATTTTTTGAAAATTTGTTTTTGTAGGTTAAATCCAACTGTTTTAACTTAAAATTAAAAAATTCGTTTGATACTTAAAAATTTTTGCTGGAAATTTATTTTCTCTTTTGGTTGAAAATTCAAATATTAGATACAAAAATTAAAATATTTGGTACAAAGTTAAACTGTTTTGTAGAAAATTAGTTTTTTTTTTAATTAAAAATTAATTCTCTTAACCCGATATGTTAAAAATTTATCATTTTTAGTTTGAAAATTTAACTATTTATTGTTTAAAACTGTATAAACGAAACATATAAACTAAAAATTAATTAAATAATATTTTGACTACTATCACATCCATCTCAACAATTTGGTAGAAAATGTATTTATTTTGTTGAAAATGCGTCGTTTTTGGTAGAAAATCAATTCTTTAGTTAAAAATGGAACTATCTGGTTGATAATTAATATTTTTTACTTTACGATTCAAGTTTTTTTTTTAAATTCGTTTTTCGGTTAAATCCAACTATTTTAAATTTTAAATTAGGAACTTTTTTGCTAAAATATCAACAATTGCATTTTTCCTTGAAAATTTATCGTTTTAGGTTAAAAATTAAAATGCCTGGTTCCAAGTTTAACTACTTTCTGAAATTTTTTTTTTTTTTTTTTTGAAGATTCATAATTTTATTTGAAGATTCTTTTTCTTTTTTTGATTAAAAATTAATTTTTTGAATAAAAATTTAACTTATTTTGTTTTATATTCAACTAATCGGTGGAAATTTAACTTTTTGGTTGAAAATTTGTCTTTTTGGCTTGGAAATTCAACAATTTGGTACACAATTAATCTGTTTTGGAAAAAATTAGTTTTTTTTATTGAGAATTAATTCTCTTAAAAAATGTATTCAAAAGTTAAGAATGGATCTTTTTTAGTTTAGAAATTTAACTATTCAAATTATGTAATTTGTTAAAATTCGACTTTTTTTGTTAGAAAATTAATCTTATTGGTTGAAAATTCACCTGTTTGATGAAAAATGTATGTATTTCCTTGAAAATTCATCTATTTTGGTAGAAAATTAATCTTCGGCTCGAAAATTCACCAATTTGGTAGAAAATTTAACTGTTTGGTTGAAAATTGATTTATTTTGTTGAAAATTCGTCTTTTTTGGTCGAAAAGAAATTTTTTTTGTTAAAAATCAATTTTTTTAAATTCGTTTTAGATGGTTAAATCCAACTGTTTTTAAGTAATTAATTTGTTTAGATAAAAAATTCAACTGGTTTGTACAAAATTAAACTGTTTTGTAGAAAGCTCATATTTTTGGCTAAAAATGCAACTATCTGGTAAAAATTAAATTTATTGGTAAAGAAATCAACTATTTTATTAGAAATTTGTCCTTTTTGGTTCAATTCAACTGCCTTTTATTTAAAATGAAAATATTTTCTTAGTTAAAATATCAAATGTTACATTTTTTATTGAAAGTTCATCTTCATTCACAGAAAAAAAATTCTTTCGCTCGAAAAAAGGGTCAAATAGTGCCAATAGTGTGGTGAGTTTGAGGCCTGAGTAAGCTACCATTTTATTTATTTTTCATTTTTTTTTTTTTTTTGGTAATCTACAAGTACTGGACACGTACGTAAAACTTCACAAGCAGGCTGTAAGCGTGTGAAGAGAATTTAAGTCAGTAATTCTAACAATAACGTAGAAGCAAGAATCTCGTCTTAAAAAAAAATTTAAGAAAATCAAGTTTTTCAACGTAAAAAAACTCCCAGTAGCTAGAAGAAGAATTTAGATTCAGTAATTTTAACGGCAGTATTGTTGAAAACTAATTTACGTGAACATAAATAAATTTGTACTCACCTTCATTTTTTCCGGCGTTTTGAATTTCATTATTCCCCATTTATTGAAGTACCTGATAGTCATTGTCGTTCCTCCTGTAATTCAAAAAATACCGCAAATAAGTACGGGAAATTGTGCCAAAAATTATAGGTGTGCAGTCATTAATTCGAATTTTTAATATAAATTTAGACACGCTTGGAACATTGGATTTTTTTAAAATAACAAATCTTAACTTTAGATCAAACCGGCTTGATTTTCGTAGATTATTATAATTTTTAAAAAAAATTACTCCCTTTTTTGGGAGAAATACGAGCCAAAAGTAGAGTCAAATATTCGAATAAATCGAATTTCGAAGATTCGACTTTTGAAAAACTGAGCAGAAAATTAAAACATTCAAAAAAGAACTCTTTTGAATTTTAATCTTAAAAATGAAATCTTGGAAAATTTATTATTCATGAAATTTTTTATTTAGGTATAAAATGGAAGCTTTTAACACTTTTCAATTTAACAATTTTAATTTGAATGCCGCTAAACTGCTAATTGAACTATTAATCCTTTAAACTGTTAATTTTTAACTTTTATAAATTGTAGAGTTAAGATTTAAAAAAAATATAGTTTCACAAATTCCCACAAAATCAAAAAATTTAAAAATTAAATAATTTTAAGCAATTTTACGTTAAATACATTAAAAATTAAACGAATACATAAAATTAATTAAAAAATTCCCCAGAATCCTAAAAATTCTTTTTTTCTTGGACCCTTTCAAAATCCTCCCAAAGCTTCAAAAATCTACATTTTTTAATACATGTTTTAGAAACTTTCAAAGTTGAAATTATATTTGAAATATTTGAAAAAAATTAATATCTTTCACACAATTCGCATTTTTGCTAAAATTTTTTTTTCTAAGTGCAAAATTAAAAAAAAAATTGCTTTCACATCTTGCAGATTCTTTTTTGACAATTTTGGAAATCTTTTTGAATATTCCCTTGAAATTAATTTTTTAAAAGTTCATTTTAATTTTCCTACTATTCTTAATAATATTCCTTCTTCCAAAATCTTTCAAAATGCTTTTAAAAGCTTCTAATTTTTTATTAGAAATCTTAAAAAATCTACATTTTGTTAAATTTTTTAAAATTGTTTAATTTTTCCTAATACGCCGAAATTTGCTCTTAAATATTTGTAAGTATTCTCTTAAAATTAATTTTTTTAAATAAACATTTATTAAACATTTTCCCAGCAATTTCCTTAAAACCTTTCAAAATCCTTACAAAGCTTCAACATTTTATTTGGAAATCTTCATAAATCTACATTTTGTTTTCAATTTTTTGAATTATTTTCAAGCTTTACATGATTTTTTACTCTTTGCAAAACTTCTAAATATCTCAAACTTACTTAAATTTCGAAAAATTAATAATTGTTCAATTGTTATTAATACATAAATCGAATTTCGACTTTTGAAGTTATAATAACTGAGCTGGAAATTAAAATACTCAAAGTGAAACTCATTTGAATTTTAAACCTTTAAAATTAAATCTTGAAAAATGTTCAATTTATTTAATTTTTTTTAAAGTACAAAATGGAAGCTATGAACACTTTCCAATTTAACAATTTTTAAATTAAATGTCGTTAAGCTGAAAAATTTTCAACTTTTATGAATTGTAAAGTTTTAAGATTTAAAAAATATAAAACCACGCTGTCATTTCTAATGCTCTAAATTGAAGAGAGAATCAAAAAATTAAAAAATTTCCAAAATTAATTCATTTTAAACAATCGTAAGTCAGAAACATTAAAAATTGGACGATTAAATTAAAAATAATTAAAAATAATTAAAAATTTTCCCAAGAACCTTCAGAATTTTCTTTTTCTTGAAACCTTTCAAAATCCTTAAGAAGCTTCAAAATTTGATTTCAAAAACTTCAAAAATCTATATTTTTTAAACGTTTTGTGAAAACTCTTCTAGTTTTAAGTTATATTTGAAATATTTTAAAAACTTCTGAATATCTTTCATATGATTCCAATTTTTCCTAAAGTTTTTTAAAAATCCTGCAAAACTGTAAAAATTGGTTCAAAATGTTGTTGATTTTTTTTTTACAATTTTGGCAATCTTTTTAAATATTTATTTGAAATTAATTTTTCAAAAATACAATTCTTAATTCTCAATACAATTTTTTCTTTCGAAACCTTTAAAAAATTTTCAAATCTTTTCAAGTTTTAAAATATTTTAAAATCTTTTTCAAACATTTAAATATCTCTTACACTTAGTATAATTTTACTCAATTAATATGTTCAATTTTTTATTTATTCATGAAAATTTGTTTTTAAATATTTCCAAGTATTCTCTTAAAATTAATTTTTCCAAATAAAAAATTATTAAAAATTTTCCCAGGAATATTAAGAATTTTTTTTATTATCTTGAAATCTTTTAAACTCCTTAAAAAAGTTTTGAAATTTTATTTCGAAAAATCGTATTTCGAAGATTCGACTTCAATTTTGGATGCATTTTTCTCCTAAAAAATAATAATAGTGATTTCAAAATTTTAATAATAAAAAATCAAGGCGGATTGTTTTACAGTTTGATTTTTTTCCACTTCGAAAAATGCAATACTCCAAAAGTCTAAATTTGTATTGAAAATTCGAACAAACCACTGTACACCTTCCCCTAAAATGTTTCTAATTTCAGATTATAGGTAAATAAATTATTTTACACAAACTGCTTCAAATTCCTAATTTTTCCATTACAAATATTGAATTTTCAACAAAATACATTAGTTTTTAACCAAATAGTTTAATTTTAAGCAAAAAAATTAATTTTCAACCAAATAATAAGAGTTTCCAACAAATATATGAATTCTTAACCAAAAAGTTGAATTTTCAACTTTAAAAAATCAACTTTCAGCCAAATAATTAAATTTTTAACTAAAAAATAAACTTTACAACCAATGGAATAGTTAAATTTTACGTTAAAAAAATTAATTTTCATCAACACTGATGAATTTTTAACTAAAATGCTCAATTATTTGATTCGAATAGTTGAATTTTCAGTTAACAAATAAATAATTTTCTACAAAAAAAAATAATTTATAAAAAATAGTTACATTTTCAAACAATATCATGAATTTCCAACCAAAAGGATGAATTTTCGATCAAGAAGATTAATTCCTACCAAAAAATACGAATTTTTAACTAAACAATTAATAGTTACGTGTAAAAAAAATTAACTTTCAACTAGAAAAAAATGCCAATAAAGTTCAAGCTTGGACAGGAATAGATAAATTTTGTTAAAAAAAAAATTGATTTTCAGCCAAAGAAAAACAAATTTTAAACAAAATATTTCATTTTTAAACTAAAGAGATGAATTTTTATTCACAAAAAGATGAAAAATACATCAAATTTTAACCAGATACTTGAATTTTCAACTGAAAACAATCAATTTTCAACCAAAACTAGAATAGTTAAATTTTCAGGTAAAAAATTAATTCCAAACAAAAAAAAAACTAATTTTTGAGTAGAAAAACGAGAAAATGGGGGCCTGCGATAGTCATTTTGATCATTTATAGCCTAATGAATAATAGCATAAATAAACATTCAAGTTAATTTTTAATACTTTTGAAATATTAGGTTATAAGAGTGAAAATTTTTTTTAGAAAATTTTTGATTTCGGAGTAAGTGAAATTCTAGGCCCTGTTGAAAACAGATTTATTAAGACTATTTAATTAATTATTATTTATTAAAAATTATTTGAAGCTTATACAGATCAAACTAAAAAGATTTAGTCATGAGTGACCAGAAAACTTACCAATGGTAACGGTGTATCTAATAGGGGTGCAGACTTTGAATAAGGCATACGCCATTGCCCAGTGTCCCGCTTTCGAATTACGTATCTTTTCCACATAAGTTTCACTGAGATTCAAATATTTAAAAATTTCTGCGATATCCACGCCACTGTGGGTTGATAAAAAAAATTAATATAGTACTTTATCATTACAATAAGTACTAGGGTGGTCCAAAAAAAGCTTAATTTTTTCTATGGCAGCCCTCAAAGCTTTCCTTGTGATGTCAAAATTACCCGTTTATTTTCAAAATTAGAAAAAAATCTTCAGGGGTCCCCAAAGTCGGGTTTTGTACAAACATATATTTTTTTAAATAATCGCTCTTTGTGTATTTTCAATTCGACAGGCATACAACATAATTTTTTTTTATTGAAATAAATAACTAAGCAGAATTTTCAAAAAGTATTTAGGGGTCCCCCAAGCCGATTGAAAAAATAAGATGCTACATTTTTTTGAAAAATCTTAATGATGCATTTGAGTAAAAAGAGTATAATGTATGTCTGTCATAGTAAAAAATACACAAATAGTGATTATTTAAATAAGCTAAGCATTTTTTTGCAATTCTTATTTGAAACCCAGAATATATAAGAATTTTAATTCTGAATTTGAACAGGGAGTTTTTTTAAATTCCACTCTTCTAAATCACGATAAAAATTATTTAAAACAAAATTTCAATTCAAGAAAATTCTGATTTGGAACAAAGAATTTTTTGAAATCTGATGGATTTTTTTAACAGGGGATATTTATTCCTTGTCCCAATTCTTTTAGAAAATTCACTTTTCCAAAAATTATAATTTGTTTAAAAAATTCCCTATTCCAGGTAATTCCTTTTTTTTGGACCACCCTAATAAATAAATGGTCGGGGTGCCTACTTAAATCCTGGAAACAAATTCCTGGACAAATACAGGTTTTTTTCAGGTATCTCAAATTTTTTCCAGGTATAGTTTTTCAAAGTACGGAGTCATTCTAATATTTTGAATTTTCTTAAACAATAGACTCGGAATATGCATACAGTTTCGCGAGTATATTATAAAGAAGGTTTCTTTTTCAATTTCTAGACATTTAATTAATAAAAAATAAATAATAAAAACTTTAAGTAGAAATATTGCGATTTTAACAAGATAGATGAATTTTTAACTGAAGTTAAATTTCCTACCAAAAAATATAATTAAAAAGAACTAAATAATTGAATTTTTAACAAAAAAAGATTCATTTTCGACCACAAAGTTGAATTTAGAACTATAAAAGATCAGTCTTAAACCAAAAATGGAATAGTAAATAGTTAAAAATAGTTAAATAGTTCAAAAATAGTTCAAAAATTACTTTCCCACCAAAAAAAACAAAGACATTCTCAACCGACGTCATGAATTTTAATTAAAATAATAAATCTTCAACTGAAATAAATGAATTTTAAACTCAAAGGAGAATTTTTAACAAAAGAGTTTTACTTTCAACTAAAAAGAGACATTTTCACCAAAAGTAATTAATATTTAGCTAGAACACTTTAATAACCAAAAATATGAATTTTCAAACAAAAAGATTAGTTTTTGAACAAGAAGATTATTTTTCTACCAATAAAGACGATTTTCTGTTAAAAAAATTGATGTTCGAACAAATTGATGAATTTTTAACAAAAATGATAAATATTTAACTAAAATAGTTGAATTTTAAACAAAAAAGATGAATCTTCATTTAAAATGGTGAATATTTAACTGGAATACTTGAATTTTTAACAATAAAAAAATGAATTTTCAAATAATAAGATTATTTTTTAACTAAAAAGATTAATTTTGCACAAAAAAAAACAAACAAATTTTTCAACAAAACATACAAATTCTGAACCAAATAGTTGAATTTTCAACTAAAAAAGATTACTTTTGAATCAAAAATGGAACAGCTAATTTTTCAGTGAATAAAAAAATATTCAGCCAAGCTAATAAATTTCCAACTAAATGATGAATCTTCTGAAATATTTGAAGTTTGAAGAAAGTACATGAATTTTCATGTAAAAAAAGATAACTTGTCAACTAAAAATTGAATAGTTAAATTTTCAGTCAAATCTTATGTTATAAAAACTGATTTTCAACAAAAAAGAAAGAATTTTCACCAAAATATTTAAACTTTCAACCAAAAGAGATTCATTTTCAAACCAAAAGGACGAATTAAAAAAAATAGTTACATCTTCAAATAAAGAGATGGATTTTTAATTAAAAATATGGAATATTCAACTGGAATAGTTACATTTTTAGTTTAAGAAGTTAATTTTTAACAAAAAAAAACAAACAAAAATTTTCAACAACATAGATCAAGTTTCAACAGGAACAGTTAAATATTCAGCATAAAAAATTAATTTTCAGCCAAATGAAAAACGAATTTTCAACAAAATAGCTCATTTTTCAACCGGAGAGATGAACTTTTAATTAAATACGAATTCTGAAGAAGTCATGTAGTAGCTGATATTTCAACCAAAAAATTTTAGAATTTTT
>JAUELO010000097.1:4321119-4346813 GCA_032357855.1 Amphibolips quercusostensackenii
CGTGAACCAAACTGTTGAATTTTCAAGCCTAAAAAACAATTTTTCTACGAGACAGTTCAATTTTCTACATATCAGTTAAATTTTTAACCCGAAAATAGGAATTAAAAAAAAAAGATAATTTAAAACCAAAGTGTCTAATTTTCCTAATTTTTTTTTATTTTAAGGTTGAATCTTCATATTGCTTACCTCAATTTTATTAAAGAATTCTTTTTAATTCTTAATTTTTGAATTTATTTTGAATTTCTAAATTATGTTTATAAAAACTGTTTTTTTAAAAATTAGAAATTTTTTGAATCTATAACAAATATACAAAATAATAAAAAATGAAAATGTTTAAAAATAATAAAACTTTTTGGATTGTGTCTTTTTCTTTTTGGATAATGTTTTGACTCTAAATAGATTGGTTCATAATCGTCTCATAAATGAAAAAGTTTATTTTTAACAAAATAGTCGAACTGTCAGCCAAAGAGATGAATCTACAACCGAAAAAATTAATGTTTTGCAAAGCACTCGAGCCTTCAAATAAGTAGTTGAATTATCAACCAGGGAAGATCAATTCTCAATAAAAAATAAAATATTTGATATTTCAAGTACGAAAATCAAAAATATAATAAACTTTTCAATAGAAAAGAATTAAGTTTCAACTATAAGTAGTTGGAATAAGAAAATGACAGCAAAGCATGCGATAAATAAATAAGAATTTTAATAACTTATAAACTAAAGAATAGTACTTTAAGTAAACAATAAAGTTTATTTTTAATTGCTAACAAATTTTCAATAAATTACATCAATTTCCTACCAAAGTGTCGAATTTTCAAGAAAACAGGACGAATTTTTTGTACGAAACAGTAGAATTTTCAACTCGAATATATGAACTTTAAAAAAAAGTGGATTGTTAGTCAAATAGTTAAATTTCAAACAAATTACTTTTTAAGTGAAAAATGGAATTTTCAATCAAATACATAAATTTTTTACCAAATAGTTGACTTTTCAACTAAGAAGATTAATTTTCTACGAAAAAAGACGAATTTCAAACAAACTATGTCAATTTTCAACTAAATAGTTAAATTTATAAAAAAATAAAATAAAATTTTTAACCAAAAATGGAATAGTTAAATTTTCATTTGCAAAAATTAATTTTCAATAAAAAGATCGAATCTTCTATAAAACAGTTGAAATTCTACCATATAATTGCATTTTCTACAAAATTGTTGAATTTACAAGCCAAAAAGGCGAATTTTCTATACAAAAAAGTTTAGTGTTCAACCCAAAAATATGAACATTCAACAAAAAAATTCATTTTCAACGAAACTGTTAAACTTACAGTTAAAAAATTCATTTTCTCCCCAAAGAAAGGGAAGTTTCAACGAAGAAATTCAATTTTGAACGAGAGATGAATTTTCTACTAAAATTATCTTCTTGAAATAAAAAAATTTTTTTTAAGAAAGTAGCTCAACTTTCAACCAAGGAGTTGAATTTCTCATTTAAAAAGATGAATTTTCAACGAAAAGTATAATAGTTGATATTTGAACCACAAAATATTTTTATTTTAAATAAAACACAAGTGAATTTGACCAAAAAATGAGAATTTTTAACACAATAGTTGAATCTTCAACCAAAACAGATTAATTTTCAACCAAACAGTTGCATTTTTGGAAAAAAAAATTCTATAAAAAAAACTGAATTTCCAACTAAATACATATATTTTTAACCTAATATTTGATTTTCCAACCAAGACTATCAATTTTCTTCCAAAAAGACGGATTTTCAACCAAATAGTTGAATTTTTAGTCTAAAAAAGTGCACTGTTTAACAGAAAATGAAATAGTTCAATTTTCATTGAGAAACAATAATTTTCAATTCAGAAAAGCGATTTTTTTACAACACAGTCGAATTTTCTACCCAAAAATATAAATAAATTTCTAATAAGGTAGTTCAACATTCAATCAAGGAGTTGAATTATCAACCTAAAAAATTAATTTTTAACCAGAGTTGCACTTTTTACTAAAAATCAAGAAATTTCTACCAAAACAGATAAATTTTCAAACCAAAAAGGTGAATTTTTCACTAAAAAAGATTTTTCAACAAGAAAGTTGTTACGAATTGTTGAATAAAATATAAATAAAGTGGAATTTATTGCCTTATTCTATTAAATTAAAAATGTTTTCTTGAATTATTGGGGGAGCCCCTCTCGATTTTAGGTCTTATATCTCAACAAAAAATAGAGTTTATAAGCACACAAATAAAAATTATATCTCATACCTTGCCACATCCTGGAGGTCCCCAAAGAATAATGTTAGGCACTTCTCCCTTATTCAACAATTGAAAAAATACACTTTGTGGGCCGATAACATGCTCTTGACCTACGTAAGTTGCAAAGGATATAGGTCTCATTTTTTCAGCCAGAGGAACATGGTCCTTATTCCCCGAAGATGGTTTCTGAACATCATCTTTTACCTAAAATCATGTTTTTCACTTAATTAAAAATATATTTGTAAAAATAAATATAAGGAGCTATAAACTACGTTACCAAAAAAACGAATTTTCAACCGAATAGTTAAATTTTCAACCAAAAAGAAATTTTTAGTGAAAAAATTTCAATTTTAACAGAATAAAATCTAATTCTTAACAAAATAGTTAAAATTTTTATCTATGAAATGAATTTTCAACTAAACTAATGGATTTTCACACAAGAAGATTAAATTTTCCACCAAACAAGACGAATTTTCAGGCAAATAGTTATATTTCATCAAAAAAAATCAACCTTTGAATCAAATTGTTACATTTTCAATTAAAAAATTAATTTTCAACCTTGAATGGAATAATTAAATGTTCAGTTTGAAAAAAGACTTTTCTACGCACAAAAAAAAATTTTTTTTACCAAAATTGTTAAAATTTATAGCAATGAAATAAATTTTCAACTAAAATGATGGATTTCCATCAAAAAATGTAACAGTTGATATTTTCACCGGAAAATATTAATTTTCACCAAAAAGTTAATTTTCATCCAAGTAGTCAAATTTTCTACCAAAACAGTTGTGTTTTGAATCCAAAAGGACAAATTTTCCAAAAAACAATTAAATTTTGTAAAAATTATTTAATTTTAAACCAAATAGATAAATTTTCAACATAGGAGATTAATTTTCTACCAAGCACGACAAACTTGCAATAAAGTAAATGAATTTTCAGTCAAATAGTTGCATTCCCAACGCCGAAAAAATTAGTTTCAAATGGAATAATTAAATTATCATTAAAAAAAATGCACCTTAAATGGAATAATTAAATTTTCAGTTCATTAAAATTAATTTTCTAAAAAAACAATTTTAACATAATAGTTCAATTATCAAACAAATTAATTAATTTTGAACTAAAACGATGAATTCTCGAAGGAAAATTTAATAGTCCATATTTTAACCTAAAAATATAAATTTTCAGAAAAAAGTTCATTTTCGCCAAAATAGATAAATTTGCTACTAAAACAGGACAAAAAGAAATTTGCATGGAAAAAATTAAATTTTAATAGAATAAAATCTAACTTTTAACAAAATAGTTAAAATTTATACCAATGAAGCGAATATTCAACTACAGTGATGAATTCTCAACGAACAATGTAATATAGTTGATATTTTAACCGAAAAATATTGATTTTCACCAAAAAAGTTTATTTTCAGCCAAATAGTTGAATTTTCTACCAAAATAGTAAAAAAATTAACTCAAAAGTAAGATTTTTCCAAAAAACAGTTCAATTTTCTGTAAAACAAATAAATTTTCAAAGAGATGAATTTTTTACCAAGAAGATTAATTTTTCACCAAACAAGACGAATTTTCAGCCAAACAGTTATGTTTTCATTAAAAAAATCAACCTTGAAATAAAATGGTTACATTTTTAGTTAAAAAATTAATTTCCAACCTTAAATGAAATAATTAAATTTTCATCCTGAAAAATAATTTTCTACCAAAATAGTCAAAATTTATACAAATGAAATGAATTTTTAACTAAAATGATGAATTCTCAATGAAAAATGTAATAGCTGATTTTTTTATAAAAAAGTATTAACTTTCAACAAAAAGTTAATCTTCACCTAAGTATAAAATTTTCTATTAAAATATTTGTGTTTTTAACCCAAAAGGACAAATTTTCTAACAAAGGAGATTAATTTTCTAACGAACATGACAAATTTTCAACAAAATAAATAAATTTTCAGACAAATAGTTTCATTATTAACGAAAAAAAAACCAATCTTAAATGAAATAATTGTCAGTCAAAAAATTAATTTTTAACCTGGAATGGAATAATTAAATTTTTTAGTAAAAAAAAATGTTCAACCTCAAATGCAATAATTAAATTTTCAGTTGATAAAAATTAATTTTCTACCAAAAATACTAATTTTTAATTTAATAGTTAAATTATCAAACAAATAAACGAATTTTCAACTAAAACGAAGAATTCTCGAGGAACAATTCAACAGTTGATATTTTCACCAAAAAGTATTAATTTTCAAATAAAAGTTCATTTTTATCAAAATAGATGAATTTTCCACAAAAACAGGACAAATTTTCAGGACAAAAGGACGAATTTTCCATTAAACAGTTGAATTTTAGGTAAAAAAAAATACTACTTTAACTTAATAGTTGAATTTTCATCCAAAAATATTAATTTTATACCAAAAAACGAATATTTAACCAAATAGTTAAATTGTCCAACAAAAAAGAAATTTCTAGTAAAAAAAGTAAAAATTTTAATACAATAAAATCTAATTTTTAACAAAATAGTTCAAATTTCTACCAATAAAATGAAATTTCAAGTAAAATTATGAATTCTCAATGAAATATGTAATAGTTGGATTTTCTACAAAATAATTAAATTTTTAAACAAAGAGATGAATTTGTACCAAAAAGATGAATTTTCAACAAAAAGATGAATTTCCCACCAAACAAGACGAATTTTTAGAATATTAGTTATATTTTCATTAAAAAGCAAGATCAAACTTTAAATGAAATTGTTAAATTTTCAATTCAAAAATTAGTTTTAATCTTAAATGGAATAATTGAATTTGCAGCTTAAAAACATTATTTTTTACCAAGAAAACTAATTTTTAGCAAAATAGTTAAGGTTTCAACCAAAGAAATGAATTTTTGACTAAAATGACGAATTCTGAAAGACAAATTTAATAGCTGATATTTTCTTTAAAAAATATTAATTTTGAACGAAAAGTTAATTTTCTTCCAAGTAGTCAAATTTCCTACCAAAACAGTTGTGTTTTTAATCTAAAAGGTCAAATTTTCCACAAAACAATTGAATTTTCTACAAAATTATTAAATTTTTAATCAAGCAGATGAGTTTTCAACATAGGAGATGAATTTTCAACGTAGCAGATTAATTTTCTACAAAATAACACAAATTTTCAACCAATGAAATTTATTTTAAGAAAAACAGTAGCATTGTCAACGAAAAAAAATCAATCTCAAATGGAATAATTAAATTGTCAGTCAAAAAATAATAATTTTTAACCTTAAATGGAATAATAAAATTTTCAAACAAGTATATGAATTTTCTACAAAAACAGGCCAAATTTTAAGCACAAAAGGATGAATATTCTACAAAACAGTTCAATTTTCTATAAAATAGTTAAATTTTTAAACAAAGTGATGAATTTTCGCTAAAAAGATGAATTTTTAACCAAGAAATTTAATTTTCTGTCAAACACGACGAATATTCAACAAAAAGGTAATTTTCACCCAAATAATTGAATTTTTTACTAACACTGTTGAATTTTTAACCCAAAAGAATATTATTTCCACAAAACAGTTGAATTTACAACCAAAATACATGAATTAAAAAAAAAATGGAATCGTTACATTTTCCGCTTATAACATTAATTTTCAATAACGAAAGAATGGACTATCAACAGGTTGAAATAAAACAAAAACATGAATTCTTAACAAAATATAGTTGAATCCTCAATCAAAAAGATTTAACAAGGTAGTTCAACTTTTAACCAAGTAGTTAAATTTTCTACCAAAAAATAAGAATTTCTAACCAAATTATTAAATTTTAAATCCAAACATAAATTTTTAACAAAAGTTCACTTCCTACTAAACATTTAAAATTTTAAATAAATAGTTGAATTTTTAACCCAACGAATGAATTTTCTACCAAAATAGTTGAATTTTCGAACAAGAATATAAACTTATAAAAAAGTCAATTTTTAACCGAATAGTTTAATTTTTTTACGAAATTGTTGAATTTTCAAACAAAACAAAAAAAAAAATTTTGACAAAATTCATTAATTTTCTACCAAAATAGTATAAATTTTAACCCAAAAGGACGACTTCTCCACAACATAGATGAATATTCTATAAAATAATTTATTTTTTTGTAACAAATAATTAGATTTTCAATAAAAATATTAACTTTCAACCGAGAAGATTAACTTTCTATCAAATAAGAATTTTCAACAAAATACATGAATTTTTCGCCTAAAAGTTGAGTTTTTAACTAGCAAGTACAAATTTTTGCCGAAAAATGAAATAATTAAATTTTCATTTAAAAAAAATTAATTTTCAACAAATTAGTTTAACTTTCTACCAAGTAATTACATTTTTAATAAAAATATTTATTTTTGACCGAAAAGCTTAACTTTCTACTAGAAAGACGAATTTGCTACCAAATAGTGAAATTTTCAAAAAAAAAATATTAATTTTTGTAAAGCAGCTGAATTTTAAATCCGAAAATATTAAATCAAACAAAAATGACGAATCTTCAAATTTTTTTTAAACCAAATATATTATTTTTAACAAAAAGAATTAATCCTTAATGAAACTTGTAATAGTTGATATTTCAACCAAGAGAGATTTTTATTTAAAATGAAAAGCTGTTGAATTTAATGAAAAAACACGAATTTTCTACAAAATAGTTAAATTGGTAACCAAAACAGATTAATTTCATTTACTTATAAAAATTTTTTTTACTTTTTTTTATTTACTTCAACAAAAAAGTTACTTTTCTACCAAATAGTTAAATTTTTAAATAAATAGTTTAATTTCTCATTAAATAGTTTACTTTGCTACCAAATTGTTGAATTTTCAAGGCAAAAAAAAAGAAATTTTGTACAAAACAGTTGAATTTTTCATTCGAAAATATGACATTTAAACAGAAAAGGTAATTGGCAGCCAAAATAGTCAAATTTTCAACAAAAATTATGAATCTTTATCTAAAAAAATGATTTTTTTATAAAATAAAAAAATATTAAAACAAGAAAGACAACTTTTCAACAAAATACATAAGTTTTCAATTTAAAAAGTTAAATTTTTAACTAATTATTTGCATTTTTAACTAAAAAATATCACTTTTCCTCAAATTGGTAACGTAGTTTATGGACGGCCCCTGAGCTATACGCGAAAGTTGTTTGCAAATGTTTTTTTTTTTAATTATAGTTCTTTCACATCATATGATCATAGGCAAAATTTAAAATAACTAAAAGTTGAATTCACAACAGTTAAATATTAATAAAAAAATTGTCTTCCATTTTAAATTTTCTTCTATTTTTAATAGTTGAAAATTCAATTTTTTCCGACGAAAAATACTAAGATAATCCAAAATTATTAAAGACTATAAATCATGTTCAAATTATAAAGATTTTTATTTGAAGATACTAATTTTCGATGAAAAAGCTAATGTCACTAAAAATTTTCAAAAAAATATGAATCTTCTTTAAAATCTCATGATTTTTGGATACAAATTTAATTTCTAAGGAAAAACTCTAACATAATCCGAAAATTTTCAAACTTGGAAATTTTATTATTTTAAAGAAAAATTGCTGAATTCTAATAATTTTTCCAGATTTTTCTTCAAAAATATTGATTTAAGATTAAATACTATTTCTTGAAATCTAATTTTTTTAATACCAATAATTACTGACGATATTTTTTTTTAACAAATTTTAACAAAATTGCTGAATTTGCGACCAAAAAAGATTTTTTAGTCAGAATAAAAAAGAACTGTAGGCAAATTATAATTTGAAGAGAAAAATCATTTTTATACAAAATAAAAATTTTGAATAAATATTTTTTATTTTCCTTACTTATTTGCTTTAAAGTTATATAAATATAATTTCCTTAGGTTTCTTGAGAAAATTCAAAAAGACTTTTTGATGCTTGTAACAAATTTAGTAATATTTTTTAAATGTTCGGAAATCTTTCAAAGTTTTAAAATATTTTGAATCTCTTCAAAATTGCAAAGATTGCTAAATACCTTTTAAACTGTTTTGAATTATTTATAAAATTGTTTTAAAACCTTCTGACAAGTTTGGAAATCTTTTGTAATGTTTTTTCAATCTTTTTAAATATTCTCTTAAAATGATTTTATAAAAATAAAGGATTAGTTTAAATATTTCTATGAACCTTGAAGGCCATTTTTCTCATCTTCAAATCTTTCAAAATCTTTTTAAGAAACTCCAAAAATTTATTCAGAAATCTTAAAAAATCTACACTTTGTTTTAAGCTTTTTGAAATTTTTAAACATTCCAAATATCTTTTAAAATGATTCGAATTTTCCTAAAATTTTTGAAAAGCTTCTGCAAAATGAAAAAAATTGCTTTCAAATTTTCCAGATTTTTCTTTGATAATATTTTGGAACGTTTTGGAATTTTTTTGAACATTCTGTTCAAATAAATATTATAATATAAGAAATCATTAAAAATTTTTTCAGAACTCGTAAGAGAATTTTTTTATTCTCTTGAAACTTTTCAAAATTCTTAAAAAGCTTCTAAACTTTTTGTTCGAAATCTTAAAATATTACATTTTGTTTTTGATAAAATTATCTTTTACTTTTTCAAAATTTTGAAATATCTCTTAAGCTTATGTATTTAATTTTTTTCTAAAATTTTTTAATCTTACAAAATTGATCAATTTCTCTTTGAAATCTTCTACATTCTTTTCTAAAGTTTTAGGAAATCTATTTTTTTTTATATAAAATCGATATGGACCTTTTTACAAAAATTGCTTTTCTGTTTGATTCATTTTTAAGAAAAAATTTTCCGAAAATATCATTATAACCGTATTTTTAAATTCTTTTCTTAGGTAATTTAAATTTCATTTAAATTATTTCATTTGCAATTTGATTGCATTATTTAAATTGAAGTAATTATTTAAAAAAAAAAAAACTTACACAAAAATATAAATTTTGTACAAGAAGTGTAAGAATTAAATTTTTAGTTAAAATAATTAATTTTCAACCAAAAAAAAGGAATTTTCAACAAAATAGTTGAATTTTTAATCAAAGTGATGAATTTTCGATGAAAAAATAATTTTAACAAACGGATTTTCAACAAAGTAGTTAAATTTCTAAACAAAAAAATTAATTATTAACTAAAATAATGAATCTTCAACCAAAAAAACTAATTTTTAATCCAATACTTGAATTTTCAACCCAAAAGATGAATTTCCTACCAAAGAGACGAATTTTCAACAAACTAGATCAACTTTTAACAAAATAGTTAAATTTTCAACCAAACAGATGAACTTTATTTAAGAAGATTAAAGGTCTATGAGAAAACAAAATTTCGACAAAAAATATAATACTTAAATTTTCAGTTTAAAAAAATTAATTTCCAATTTAAAAAAAAAACTAATTTTCAATAAAAAATTACATTCCTATCAAAGAAATAATTTTGCAACCAAAAAGATTAATTTTTAACAAAATAAAAAAAAATTATAACTAAATTTTGAGCTTTTAAAGGAATTCGCAACCTAATAATTAAATTGTCAATTAAAGAAATTAATTTTCAACTAAAAAGGTGAATCGTTTATTGAGAAGATTAATATTCTATCACAAAAAACAAAGTTAGAACAAAATACAAAAATTTCAATTCAAATATCGGAATTTTTAATTGAAGAACATAAATGTCAAACCAAATGTGGAATAATTGAATTTTTATTTTCCAAATTTTTTTTTAACAAAAAACCCGAAAACTCAGAGAAAATAGTTAAATTTTTAAGCTAAGAAATTTGATTTATAACTAAAATAATGAATTCAAAAATTGGAATCATATTACAGAAATCTCGTTTTGTATTTTTTTTTTATTTTTAATTTTCAATGTAATATCTTAAAATTGTCTGATTTTCAGTTGTATATTTAAACAAATAAATCATTTCAAATTAAAAAATATTTGATTGAAAAATTTCCAGAATGAATAATAATTCTAAAGGAATATTTGAAATTAAATAACTAAAAATTGAGTTTAAAACTAAAAAAGATAAAAATTAAACTATCTGAAATAAAATCTGAAACTAAAAATTTAACTAAATTTTCTGTTAAAATTTTTTTTTATATCTTTTTGGTTACAAATTCATTTTTCTGGGTGAAAATTGAGCTCTTTCGTTAAAATTTCATTTTATTTGGTAAAAAACTTATTTTTCGAAGTAAAAATTTAACTGTTATATTTTTTGTTAGATTTGTTTTTTAGTGAAAATTCATCTATTTTGTTGAAAGCTGTAACTTTTTTGGTATAAAATTGACCTTTTTGGTTAAAAATTTCATTAAAAATTGAAATACATGAAAAAAATTCATGTATTTTGTTAAAAATTATTCTTCTTTGGTAGAAAATAGATCTTTCGGGCTGAAATTTCATTTCTTTGGTTGAAAATAATTTTTTTCTATTGGAAATTAATTTTTTTAACTAAAAATTTGTTTATTCCACTTTTTGTCGAATTTTTTTCATAGACATTTAATCTTTTTAGTTAAAAATTCATCTGTTTGGTTAAAAAATTAACTATTTCGTTTGAAAATTAAACTATATTATTTTTTGTTGAAAATTTATCTTTTTTAGTTAAAAATTCATTTATTTTGTTGAAAATTTGTCTTCTTTTGTTAGAAAATTGACCTTTTTGATTGAAAATTAAATCATTACTTCTAAATTCCCATTGAAAATGAAAATAGATGGTAAAAATAATGTATTTTGTTAAAAATTATTTTTTTGGGGGGGTAGAAAATTGATCTTTTTGGCTGAAATTTAATTTTTTCTGGCTTAAAATAAGTTTTTTCGAAAAAGGTAATAATTTTTTTAACTAAAAATTTATTTATTCCACTTGTAGATCTTTTTGTAGACATTCTTTTTGGTTGAATATTCATTTGTTTGGTTTAAAATGGAACTATTTCGTTAAAATTTCATTTTATTTGGATAAAAACTTATTTCTCTAATCAAAAATTAAAATATTCTATTTTTTGTTGAAAATTTCTCTTTTTTAGTTGAAAATTTATCAATTTTTTTTTAAATTTGCCTTTCTTTGTACAAAAATAGCTTTCTTGGTTGAAAAATCAACCATTAGGTTACAAATTCTATTAAAAATTAAAATAGATGGTAAAAATCCATGTATTTCCTGAAAAATTATTATCTTTTGGTAGAAATTGATGATTTTGACTGAAATTTTTATTTCTTAGTATGAAAATAAGTTTTTTTTAAATTAAAAATTAATTTTTTTCTGAAAATTTATTTATTTCGCTTATTGTCAAATTTTTTTATGAAAAAATATTCTCTTTGGTTGACAATTCACCTGTTTGGTTGAAAATTAAATTATTTCGTCAAAATTTTATTTTATTTGGTTAAAAACTTATTTCTCTAACTAAAAATTAAACTATTTTATTATTTGTTGAAAATTTATCTTTCTTAGTTAAAAATTTAACAATTAGGTTGAAAATTTCATTAAAAATTAAAATAGATGGTACAAAATCACGTATTTTGTTAAAAATTATTCTTCTTTGGTACAAAATTGATCTTTTTGGCTGTAATTTAATTTCTTTGGTCGAAAATAAGTTGTTTTTTATTGAAAATTAATATTTTTTAACTAAAAATTTATTTCAGTTTTTGTAATTTTTTTAATAGACATAAAATGAATTAAATGAATCTATTTAATTTTAACATTTTTGGTTAAAAATTTAACTATTTCATTGAAATTTTATTTTACTTAGTTGAAAACTCATTTCTCTAATGGAAAATTAAACTATTTTATTTTTAGTTGAAAATTCATCTATTTTGTTAATTTTTGTATTTTTTTGTAAATAATTTACTTTTTTGGTTGAAACTTAACCATCAGATTGAAAATCCTATTAAAAATTAAAATACATGGTAAAAATCCATGATTTTGTTAAAATTAGTCTTTTTTGGAAGAAAACTGATCCTTTTGGCTGAAATTTTATTTCTTTGGTTGAAAATAAGTTTTTTTATTGAAAATTAATTTTTCAAACTAAAAATGTATTCGTTCCACTTTTTGTGGATTTTTTTACAGACCTTTCATCTTTTTGGTTAAAAATTCATCTTTTTGGTTGAAAATTCATCTTTTTGGTTAAAAATTAAACTATTTTTTTTTAAAATTTCATTTTATTAAAAACTTATTTCTCTAACTGAAAATAAAACCATTCTTTTTTTTGAAAATTTATCTTTTTTAGTTGAAAATTCACTTATTTTGTTTAAAACTCGTCTTTTTTTAGTCAAAAATGCAGTTATTTTGGTAGAGAATGCATATTTTTAGGTTGTAAATTCAACTTTCTTTTTTAAAAATTCATCACTGATAACTTGAAAACTTAACATTTTGGATGAGATTTTTTATCTTTATGGAATGAAAAATCTTTCTTGGTTGAAAATTTGTATTTTTTTGTATAATTTGACCGTTTTTTTATTAAAAATAAAAAATATTTTTACTGACAGTATCAACTATCACACTTTTTGTTGAGAATTCATATTTTTTTATCAAAGATTAGTCAGTTTTATTGAAAATTTATCTATTTTATTGCAAATTCCCATTCTCTTCGTTGAAAATTAATTATTTTAACTGGAAATACTTTCGATATTTTCATGACACATCTATTTTTTAGATAAAGATTTTCTCGCTATCATAAAGAAAATTCTGTAAATCATATACAACCTTTTAGAAATTATCTCAGATTTTCTGTAAAATCTATAACAAAATATTGAAAAATGAACTGAGTTTTTTTTTCTACAGAAAGGGCACAATATTTTAGTAATACTAAAAAGCAATTTAAAAATACGGTCACAATATTTTCGGCAAATTTTTTCTTTAAAAATTAATTAATCGCAAAAATCGATTTTTTTTAAAACGACGGATCGAATATTTTTAATTTGGTTTTAAATTCTTCGCAAACAACTTTCAATGAAAATCGATTCCTCCGCAGCGTGCATAAAATCAAAAAACATACGGTATTAAGTTTCAGACCAAAATTTGTCCTTGATGTTTTTTCTCCGGAACTAGTAGGAGAAGATATTGTATTTTTTAAACCTCCACCTTTGCTAAGATCGGATTTTGATTTTTTCATAACAGGACTTCTTTGTCTCCCCGAAGATGTGACATTTGAAAAACAGGCCTTTGGCGCCGATCTTTTTTGGCCACCGGGCCCATGAGATTCCTTTGTTGGTTCTGTTGGCTCATTTAAAAATAAACAACGACCCACGTGATCATCAATGTACAATGGAAAAAATTCTTTCGAACAAACGGGACACTCCACTTTATCCATGATGCATTCTCTGTAAATAAAAAAATATGAAAATAATAAAAACCATTTCTCAAATACTATGATTAAGAAAAATTTTTACTAAAAAAATAATAACTAAAAAGATATTAGAAATTAGAAGAAATTCCAGCAGAAATTCGATCTATTAAACCAAAGATAAAATTTATATTGAAGGAAATGCGTAATTTATTGCATTATAAGCATTTTGAAACAAATAGTTTAGTTTTTAACTGAAATTATAAATTTTCTACCAAAAAAGACAAGTTTTCAATAAGATATATGAACTTTCAACCAAAGAATTCACTTTTCAACAAAGAAAAATTTTAATTTTAAATACAAAATAGTTAAATAACCCAAAAAATATGAATTTTCAAGTAAATATGTGGGGTTTCACCTAAAAAATATCAATTTTCAACAAAAAAAAAGTAATAGAGAAATTTTCAGAAAAAGAAAACATATTTTCAACAAAACAGATCAATTTTCTACTTAAAAAATTAATTTTATTAATTTTATTAACACAAGAAAGTGTTATCAGATAAAAAAAAATATTAATATAAATAATTAAATTAAAATTGTAATTTAATAATTTAATAATTTTTAAAATCAATGAAATAATAAAAAAAATTTAATGAGAAGAACATTTTCAACCAAATAGTTGAATTTCCTACCAAAATAGTAGAAATCTTAATCCAAAAAGACGAATTTTCTACAAAATAATTAAATTTTTAACCAAATAGTTGAATTCACTAAAAACATGAATTTTGAACCAAGAAGATTAATTGTTTAGGAAATAAGACGAATTTCCAACAAAGTACATACATTTTCAGCCAAAAAAATGAATTCTCAACTAAAAAAGATAATTTTTCAACCAAAAAATGACATAATTAAATTATAGTAAAAAAATTAATTTAAAAAAAAATTAGTCTAACTTTTATCAAAGTAGTTTCATTTTTAACCAAAAAGACCAATTTTGAATTCAGAAACTAAATTTTCAACAAAATAGATCAATTTTCTACTAACAAAATTAATTTAATTATTTTAATTAATATAAAGAAAAAACTTTAAATATAAATAATTATATTAAAATTTTAATTTGATAATTTAATAATTTTTTAAAATCAATAAAATAATAATAAAATTAAAAAAAAAACAGAAGAACATTTTCAACCACACAGTTGAATTTTCTACGAATAGTTGAATTTTCAATAAAAAGACGAATTTTCAACTAGGAATATTAATTTCCCATTGAAGAAAATCAAATTTCAACAAATAACATTAATTTTCAGCCAACCAGTTGAATTTTTAACCAAAAAAATCAATTGTGAACTGAAAAGCTTAATTTTCTACTGCAGAAAACGAATTTTTCCCCAAAATAGCTAAATTTTAATAAAACATGAATTTTTAACCAACAAGATTAGTTTTTTAGGAAATAAGATGAATTTTCAACAAAGTACACGAATTTTCAGCCAAAAAAATCAATTCTCAACTAAAAAAGATAATTTTTCACCGAAAAATGAAATAATTAAATTATAGCAAAAAAAATAATTTCTAACAAATTAGTTCAACTTTTAACAAAGTAGTTTCATTTTTAACAAAAAGATCGATTTTAAATCCAGCAGCTAAATTATCAACAAAAGAAATAAATTTTCAACGAAAAATGTAATGGTTGATATTTTAACTGTAAAATATTACTTTTCAAGAAAACAGTATATTTTCAACCAAATAGTTAAGTTTCTAACAAAAAAAGGACGAATTTTCTACAAAACAGATGAATTTTCTATACAATTATAAAATTTTAAACCAAATCGTTGAATTTTCAACCAAGAAGAATAATTTACTATCAAAAGAGACGAATTTTTATTAAAAATTTATTTTTCAATAAAACTAAAACTTTAGTATTTAATTTCGACATAAATTTATAGTTATTCAATTAATTTATTCAAAATATAATATTAATTGAAACAAAATACATGAATTTTCAACTAAAAAAGATACACTTTGAACTATGTATGGAGTAATTAATTTTTCAGTAAAAAAAATATTTTTAACTAAAAAAGATACACTTTGAACTATACATAGAATAGTTAATTTTTCAGTAAAAAAAACATTTTCAACAAAATAGATAAATTTTCAACTAAAGAAATGAATTTTTAAAAAAGTAGTTCGAATTAAAATGATAAATTCTAAATGAAAAATTTAATGGTTAATATTTCAACTAGAAAATATGAATTTTCAACAAAAAAGTACATTTTCAACCAAACAGTAGAATTCCCTATCAAAATAGTTGAAATCTTAACCCAAAAAAAAATTGGTCATATAACAGATAAATTTTCTACAAATTAATTAAATTTTGAATTAAACAGATGAATTTTCAAGAAAAAGATGAATTTACCACAAAAGAGTTGAATTTTCTATAAAATTATCAAATTTTCAACTAAATAGTTTAATTATATGCCAAGAATATTAATTTTCTATCAAACAAGACGAACTTTCAATAAAATACATGAATTTTCAACCAAATATTTCAGTTCTTAATTAAAAAAGATAAATTTTAAACTAAAAATGGAATAAAGAAATTTTCAGTAAAAAGAATTTTCGAAAAAATGAATAAATTTTCAACCAAAAAATACAAGTTTTCAATAAAATACATGAATTTTCAACAGAAAGTTGACTTTTTAACAAAAAAGGATTTTTTTAAAATGAAAATAGTTAAATTAAACCAGAAAATACGAATTTTCAACCAAATATTTAAGTTTTTAACTAAAAAAGATAAATTTCAAACTAGAATGGAATAGAGAAATTTTCAGTAAAAAAATATTTCCAACAAAATAGATAAATTTTGAACTAAAGAAATGAATTTTTAACAAAGCGGTTTAAATTTTAATCAAATAGTTGAATTTTCAACGAAAGAATTCATTTAAATTTTAAGTTAAAAACATTAATTTTCAACTAAAATTGTGAATGAACATTTTTAATGAAATAGATGAATTTTCTGCAAAACAGATAAATTTTCTAAAAAATAATTAAATATATAACCGAATAGTTAAATTTTAAATAAAAATATTAATTTTCAGCCATAAAATTAAGTTGCAAAAAAAAACTTTTCACAAATATTTATTTTTAACAAATTAGTTCAACTTTTAACGAAGTAGTTTCATTTTTAACCAAAGAAACAAATTTTGAACCCAGAAGCTTAATATTCCACTAAAATTACAAGAACGAATTTTCAACCAAACAGTTAAATTTTCAACCCAAGAAATGAATTTTCAACTAAAATGGATAATATTTTAACACTGAAATATTAATTCCCAAGCAAACAGTTGATTTTCAACCAAAAAGTCAAATTTTTAATAAAAAAATGACCAAAAAAGACGAATTTTTAACCAAATATTTGAATATTTAACTAAAAAAAAGATTAATTTTGAACTAAAAATGGCATAGAGAAATTTTTAGTAAAAAAAATATTTTTAACAAAATACATAAATTTTCAAGGAAAAAGAAAATGTCAATTTCCAGTTAAAAATATTAATTTTCCACTAAAATGATAAATTCTAAACGAAAAATTTAATAGTTGATATTTCAACCAGAAAATATGAATTTTCAACCAAAAAGTACGTTTTCAACCAAACAGTTGAATTTCCTATCAAAATAGTTTCAATCTTAACCCAAAAAGACAAATTTTCCACAAAACAGACGAATTTTCTGCAAAATAATTAAATTTTTATTAATGGTTAAATATTCAATGAAAAGATGAATTTTCAATAAAATATGTACATTAATTTTCAGAACGTTGAATTATCAAAAAAAATCAATAAAAATGAAATAGGTAAATTTTCACAGAAAAAATTAATTGTTAACAAAGTAGTTCAACTTTCAATCAAGCAATTGAATTTTCAAAAAAAAAAAATAATAAACTGTGAATTGAGAAGCTTTAGTTTCTACTGCAAAAATTCAATTTTCACACAAATAGTTAAATTTTCAATAAAAAGATGCATTTTCAACTAAGAAGATTAATTAGCCACTGAAGGACATGAATTTTCAGACATTTGAAATTGTTACATTTTCAGTAGAAAAATTAATTTTCAACCTCAAATGGAATTCTCAACGAAAAATGTAACAGTTGATATTTTTACAATAAAATATTAATTTTCAAGAAAACAGTTCATTTTCATCGAAACGTTTAAATTTTCTATAAAATTATAAAATTGTTAACCAAATAGTTGAATTTCCAACCAAGAAGATTAATTTTCTATCAAACAAGACGAATTTTTAACAAAATACATAAATTTTCAACCAAATAGTAGTTAAATTTTCAGTCAAAAAGTTGAATTTTCTACTTGAAAAAAAATTCATAAGTTAAATTTTCACAATAAAAAAAATTAATTTTTAACAAAGTAGTTCAACTTTCAACCAAAAGGATGCATTTTTAATCAAACAAATAACCAAGAAGCTTAATTTTCTAATAAAAAGACAAATTTTCAACTAAAATGATGAATTTTCAAGAAAAAAGTTCATTTTCATCCAAATAGTTGACTGCTCTACAAAAATAGTTGAATTTTTAGCCCAAAAGGACGAATTTTGCGCAAAACAGCTGAATTTCTTCTATAAAATTATGAAAATTTAAAGTAAATAGTTGAATTTTCAACGATAAAAAATTTTTAACCTTTAAATTGAATGATTAAATTTTCAGCTTAAAAAATTAATGTTCAACCAAAGAAAGTAATTTTTTTAGAAAATAGCTAAATTTTCAATAAAACAAGTAAATTTTCAACGAAAATGATCAAATCTCAAAGAAAAATGTAATAATTGATATTTTAACCAGAAATTATTTATTTCCACCAAAAAAAATTAATTTTCATCCAAATAGTTGAATTTGCTACGAAAATAGTTGATTTTTTAACCAAAAAGGAAGAATTTTCTACAAAACAGATGACTTTTTAAAAAAATAGTTAAATTTTCAAAACCCACAAATAAATTACCAAGAAAAAAAAATTTATACCAATCAAGATGAATTTTCAACAAAATATATCAATTTTCAACCCAATTTATTTTCAATAAAGAAAAACAATTTTTGACTAAAATGGTTGATTTTCAACGAAGAAAATTAATTTTCTGCCAACCATGAAAATTCTTCAACAATTTACATGAATTTTCATCCAAATAGTTGCATTTTTAACGAAAAAAAATGTTATAATTAAATTTTCAGTCAAAAAAATTAATTTTCAACATAAAAAGAAAAATTGTTTACAAAATAGTTAAATTGTCAACCAAAGAAATGAACTTTGAACTTAAATGATGAATCTCAACAAAAAATGTAATTGTTGATATTTCAACAAAAAAAAAAAAAATGATTTTTTGAGCAGCAGTTAAATTTAACCAAAGAAGTTAAATCTTCAACAATTAAAATTAATTTTCAGACAAATAGTTCCATTTTTAGCGAAAAAAAAATTCAACCTTAAATGGTAGAATTAATTTTTTAATTAAAAAAATAAATTTTCAACCTTAAGTCGCATAATTAAATTTTCTGTTAAAAAAAATCAAGTTTCAGAAAAAAAAATTTCACAAAATAATCAAACTTTCAGTCAAAGAAATGAATTTTCTACAAAAATTATGAATTCTCAAAAATTAAATTTTATAAACCAAAGAAGAGAACAGAAGTTCTTTTTTCTTAGTTTATACATTTCCTAAGGGCAGCTATAAAGTCTTCCTACTCATGACTGTAAAAATTTCCATGCAATTTTACCACAAAAATCATAACTTTAAATTTCCCGCGATTTTTAAATGTTTATTTACTTTTACTGATTTACAAAATGCTGAAACATAACCTCCACGTACACGTGCGGTTGTTTTGACTGCCGTTTTGACAGACATTCAGGACATTGTCAATAAGAAATGTTTTTCTTGTTTCAATGATTATACTTCTTATTGAAATATGTATTTACTAATTTCATCTAAAACAGTTTATTTAAAATGTTAAAACCGGTAAACTTTTTGCTTACGAGTAAACTCTTGCAGGATTATTTACATATAATTTAATACTGCGATTTAGTCTTGACATGATGCAATATAATGTTCCTGTCGCAAATGTAGGTACAAAGTAACAATAAAGAAATATGTAAAAAAATCATGAATGTAACTCGCTATACCTACTTGAAAAAAAAATAAGAAAGGAGCCTCCTAGTTTAACCCATAACCTCTCGAAGTTGAAAGTACCGTTATGGCGTTCTAGCTAAATACTACCTATAGCGTATTCTCACAGTTTTCACATTTGGCTGTACTGGGGAGTTGAGATTCTCTGATGAGAGGAGGACAAGACGACCTTTCTCGCGCTGGGAACCGAGAACGAAAGAATTTTGCTGGCGTGGCGAGTATAAAATGTCCTTTTGATCCTTTTGACGTTTGTCGAAAATCGGGAAGTTAATACGGAAATGCGCGATGGAGGTTCGTCGGAGAAAAACGAAAACGTCAGACGGTAAACACAGCGCGAATTTTAACTACAATGGCACTGCTAATGTCACAGAACGAGTTTTCCAGGACGAGGTATGTCAAATTATTTTTTTAGCCGCCAGTCTCGAAAAAAGTCATTCAATGAAACCATTTATCAAGAATAGTAATGGTTTGGTCAAAATGAAACTAAAAAGCCAAGAAAGGACTATTATATGCCCTATACTAAATTCTGTAATAAAAATTAATAGTATCTATCTAATTAATCTTAAAATTTATTTAAAAATGTGGTAATTGTCCAAAATGGATCGCAGCAAATTTTTTAATGACGCCGGTAACAGGAGATAAAATCTAACTTGTACTAACAGCTTCGTAAATGAAACTACATGATAAAAATAAATTTACATTGGTGGCCAATAATTTTATTAAACTAAAAAATGCAGTTAATCACAAAAAAACTGATTTTCAATATTAAGAGGCAAAAAGTACAATCTTGACTTCTTATTGTATAGTCAAAATAAGATATAAGTATTTTACGAAGAAAGAAAAAAATGTTGATGTCACTACGAAAAGAGGTTAAATAAGGTCAAAACCAGTTAAAACAGTCTAGAAAGAAATCAACTATTTTAATAGAAAATGACCTTTCTTTGTTGAAATTTCATATTTAGGCTTATTGAAAATTCGTCCTTTTGGTTTGTATTCGGCTAATTTTAATTTTAAATTAAAATTTTGTTTGTTGACATCAACTTTTATCACTTTTGTTAAGATTTCATATTTTTTGCTTTAAATTAATTTTCTTGCTAGAAACTTCATCTTTTCGGTTATATTCAACTGTTTTTGCTTTAAATTTTTTTTAAATTTTGATGAAAATTTCAACTATTGTATTTTTTTAAAAGTTCATGTTTGTTGTTAAAAATTTGTCTTTTTTAGTATAAAATTAATTTACTTTGCAGAAAATTTATCTTCTTGTATTCAACAGTTTTTGCTTTAAAATTAAAACATTTTTTTGTTTTAAAATTCATGTTTTTGGTTTATGATTACAAATGTCATTTTTTTTATTTCAAATTTTATTATTCTGTTTAAAATTCAACAATCTGAATAAAAATTTGTCTTTTTGGTTGAAAATTCAATTTTTTTGTTGAAAATTCATCTGGGTAGGAAATAAACTTTTTGGTTGAAATTACAACTAATTAGTTGGAAATTAAACTCTTTTTTAATTCATTCTTTTTGTTCGAAAAATTAATTTTTTTTTTGTTGGTGAAATTTTAACTATTTGATTAAAAATTCATGTATTTTGTGGAAAATTCGTCGTTTTTGCCTATCAATTCATGTTTTTGGTTTATGATTAAAAATATTATTTTGTTATCTCAAATTTCATTATTTTGCTTAAAATTCAACAGTTTTGTTAAAACGCAATCTTTTTGTTCAAAAATTTAACTGTTTTGTTAAAAAAAATTTTTTTTGTAGAACATGAACTTGTTGGTTGAAACCACTACTATTTGGTTGAAAATTAAACTGTTTTGTTAAAATTTCATCCTTTTTGTTCAAAAAATTAATTTTTTTGTTGTTAAAATTTTAACTATTCGTTTGAACATTCATGTATTTCGTTGAAAATTCGTCTTTTTTAGTATAAAATTAATTTTCTCAGTACAAAATTAATCTTTTTGGTCATATTCAACTGTTTTTGTATTAAAATAAAAACATTTTTTGGTTGAAAATTTCAGCTATTATATTTTTTGTTGAGGATTTACGTTTTTTTTTAAAGTTGCACAACCTTGTTAAAAATCTATTTTTTACTGTTGAAAATCGAACTATTTTTAGGTAATTCATGTATTTTGTTGAAAATTCGTCTTTTTTAATATAAAATTAATTTTTTTTGTAGAAAATTCATCTTTTTGTTGCATTCGACTGCTTTTGCTTTAAAATTAAAATATTTTTTGTTTGAAAATTTTAAATATTATATTTTCTGTTGAGCATTCACATTTTTGGTTGAAAGTTAAAATACTTTGTTAAAAAATTCCTCTTTTGGTTAAAAATTCGTCTTTTTTGGTATACAATTAATTTTTTTGCTTAAAAATTCATGTTTTTGGTTTATGATTACAAATGTCATTTTTCTATTTTAAATTTTATTATTTTGTTTGCAATTCAACAATCTTTTAAAAATTCCTCTTTTTGGTTGAAAATTCCTTTTTTTCGTAGAAAATGGATTTTTTCGTTGAGGTCACAACTAATTGGCGGAAAATTAAACTGTTTTGTTAAAAATTCATTCTCTTGGTTAAAAAAATTTATTTTTTGTCGTTAACATTTTAACTGTTTGTTTGAAAATTCATGTTTTTAGTTGAAAATTCGTCTTTTTTGTATAAAATTAATTCTCTCGGTAGAAAATTCATCTTTTTGACTGTATTCAACTGTTTTTGTTACAACACAAAATCATTTTTTGATTGGAAATTTCAATTATTATATTTTTTGTTGAAAATTCATCATTTTTGGTTTAAATTAATTTTCTTACTAGAAAATTAATCTTTTTGGTTATATTCAACTTTTGTATTTTTTTGAGAATTTATGTTTTTTTTGATGAAAATTCATTTATTTTTGGTTGAAAACTCGTCTTTTTTAGTATAAAATTGATTTTCTTTGTAGAAAATTCATCTTTTTGTTGTATTCGACTGCTTTTGCTTTAAAATTAAAAAATTTTTTGTTTCGAAAATTTTTAAACTATTATATTTTTTGTCGAGTACTCATATTTTTGGTTAAAAGTTGAAATATTTCCTTAAAAAATTCCTTTTTTGGTTGAAAATTCGTCTTTTTTGGTACATAATTTTTTTGCTTAAAAATTCATGTTTTTGGTTTATGATTACAAATGTCATTTTTTTATTTCAAATTTTATTATTTTGTGTGAAATTCAACAATCATGTTGAAAAGTTCGTCTTTTTGGTTGAAAATTCAACTGTTTTGTTGAAAATTCATCTTTTCGGTAGAAAATAAACTTTTTTGTTGATATTACAACTCCCAGGATAAAAGTAAAAATATTTTGTTAAAAATTCATTGTTGTTGTTGAAATTTTAGCTATTTGTTTCAAAATTCGTCTTTTTTAGTATAAAATTTTTTTCTTGGTAGAAAATTCATATTCTTGCTTGTGTTCAACTGATTTGCTTTAAAATTTAAAAATATTTTTTTATTGAAAACTTCAGCAATTATATTTTTTGTTGAGAATTTACGTTTTGTGGTTGAAAGTTGAACTACTTTGTTAAAAATTCATTTTTATTTTTGTTGAAAATTCATGTGTTTTGTTAAAAGTTCGTATTTTTTGGTATAAAATCATTTCTTTTGCTTGGAAATTCATGTCTTGGTTTATGACTAAAAATGTTCTCTTTTTATCTGAAATTTTATTATTTTGTTAAAAGCTCTACAATATTATTAATAATTAATCTTTTTCATTGAAAATTCAACTGTTTTGTTCAAAATTTTTCTTTTTGGTTGAAATTACAACTAATTGGTTGAAAATTAAACTGTCTTTTTTTTCATTTATTTTTTTGTTTCAAAAAATTCATTTTTTGTTGAAATTTTCACTATTTGGCTAAAAATTCATTTTTCTGTTGAAAAATTTTTTTGCTATAAAATTAATTTTTTCGCTTGTAAATTCATGTTTTTGGTTTATTATTAAAAATGTTTTCTTATTATCTCAAATTGTATTCTTTTGTTTAAAATTCAACAGTTTTGTTAAAAATTAATCTTTTTGGTTGAATATTCAACTGCTTTGTTAAATATTCGTCTTTTTGATAGAAAATGAACTTTTTGGTTGAAATCACAACTAGTTGGCTAAAGTTAAACTGTTTTCTTAAAAATTAATTTTGTTGTTGTTAAAATTTAAACTATTTTTTTAATATTTATGCATTTCGTTGAAAATTTGTCTTTTTTAGTATAAAATTAATTTTCTTGGTATAAAATTCATCTTTTTGATTGTAGTCAACTGTTTTTTTTAAATATAAAAGCATTTTTTGATTGGAAATTTCAATTATTATCTTTTTTGCTGAGAATTTACGTTTTTTGGTTAAGAGTTTAATCAGTTTGTTGAAAATTCATTTTTTACTGTTGAAAATCAAACTATTTGGTAGGTTATTCATGTATTATAATTAATTTTGTGCTGATAATTAAACTATTTCATTGAAAATAAGTTTTTTGTTGAAATCTCACTTTTTGAGTTAAAATTTAAACTATTTTAGCAGGAAATTCAGATTTTTGGTTGTAAATAAACTTTATTGTTAGAAATTAACTTTTTTATTGTAAATTAATATTTTTTGGTTGAAAACAAATTTTTTTAACTGAAAATTTAATAGTTTCATACAAAGGTTGAAAATTTTATTTTCGTTGAAAATTCAACTAATTGTCTGAAATTTCATGTATTTTGTTGAATATTTATCTTTTTTGTTAAAATTCATTTCTTTGTTTGAAAATTTAACTTTTTGGTAGAACATTCAACTCTTTTTTAAAAATTCGTCTTTTTGGGTATAAAATTCTACTCCTTTTTTTTTGAAAATTCATCTCTTTTTGCTGTATTCAACTGTTTTTGATGTAAAATTAAAATCTTTTTTTGTGAAAAATTTCAACTATTATTATTTTTTTTTTTTTGAGAATCTATATTTTTTTATTGAAAATTTTTTTAATCTTTTGGAAATTCAGCAGGTTTGTTAATAAATCATCCTTTTTATTGAAAATTCATGTATTCTGTTGAAAATTTGTCTTTTTTGATATAAATTTAATCTTCATAGCTAAAATTTTTTGTTTTTGATTTATATTTTTTTTTAAATTTGTATTGAAAATTTTATTGTTTTGTTGAAAATTTAACAATTTTTTTGAAAAATCATCCTTTTTGATTAAAAATTCATCTTTTTTTATTATTTTTTTGAAAATTCAACAATTTTGTCAAAAAGTCATCACTTTTTATTGAAAATTCGTATTTTTAGTAGAAAATACAATTTTTTAATAAAAATTCATTCTTTTGATTTGCAAAATCACCTTTTGACTTAAGAATTCAACATTTTGTTTAAAAAATCTTAACGTTTAGTTTAAAATTCAACTCGCTCGTTAAAAATTCGTTGAAAATTCATCCCTTTGGATTAAAAAAGAACTTTTTTGTTGAAAACTCAACTTTTCCGATCTAAGACTCTGATGTGCTTCTGGCTTCAAAATTCAAATATTTGGTTGAAAATTCCAATATTTTTGGTTGTAGGTTATTCTTTTTGATTGAAAATTCGACGATTTAGTTGAAAATTCATCTTTGTAGGTTGGAAGTTTAACTATTTGGGTTAAAATTTTAACTTTAGGTGTTGAAGAAATATGTTAAAAATTCGTCTCTGGTTGAAAATAGAACTATTTTGATAAAAGTTATTTTTTTGTTTTGAAATTTAATTTTTTTAATAAAATTTCAACTACTTTTTTGAAAATTCATGTATTTTGTTAAAAAGTCATCCTTTTTGGTTGAAAGTTCATCTAGTTTAGTAGAAAATTCAAATGTTTGGTTGAAAATAAACTTTTTGTTAAAAATTCATTCTTAAAACAAAAATCCTGAGTAAAAAGAGTATACAAGGAAATTATTAAGAAATAAAAAGACTAGTAGTAAGAGATTATTAGTTTTATTTTAATGTATCTAAGTGATTATTTATTCAAGTTGATACGAACTGTTTTTGATTTTTCTCGAAGTCGAAATTTTATCGGCTAGGACCCT
>JAUELO010000097.1:4355982-4377637 GCA_032357855.1 Amphibolips quercusostensackenii
AATCACGTTTTATCTTGATGGAAAGCATTTTGATACAATTCCTACTCATGGGTTTATTATGTGTGATGAAATTCAGAAAAGTTATGGATCGACCTCTCACTTTTGCTTGGTGGGCCTGGCTGACACTGGCTGCTGTGAATTTGACGTGTGCATCATGGTAAATTTTATTTATTCTACGAAAGTCTCTTTTATTTCATTATCATAATATAAAAACTGACCTTAATGCCTTCAAATCCTCAAATTTTAAGTAAAAATGGTGCATTTTTAACAAAGTAGATAAATTTTTAACGAAATAGTTGAATTTTTAATCAGAAAGATTAGTTTTGTACCAGAAAGGATGAAATTTTCAACAAAATACATGAATTTTCATGAAAATAGTTCAATTCTTAACCAAAGAGACAAATCTTCAATAAAAAACTAATTTTTTAACGAAGTAATTAAACTTTCAACCAAGAAGATAAATTTTGAACGAAAAAAGATAATTCAACCAAATACGATTTTAATTTTTAATAAACAACAGTCGAATTCAAGCAAAAAAGACGAATTTTCAACAGAATATTTGAATCTTTAACAAGAAGAGATTAATTTTTAATCAAGGAGTTTCATTTTTAACCAGAAAAAATATTTCGATCCAAACTGATGGATTTTCAAAACAAAAAGACAAATTTTCAACTAATTAGACTGATTTTCACAACCTAGGAATAATTATTTTCTACCAAAAAGACGAATCTTTAACTGCAAGGGATACATTTTCAAAGAAGGAAAATTATTTTCTACCTAAAAAGACAAGTATTCAACAAGATACTTGAATTTAAAACTAAATAGTTGAATTTTCAACTAAAAGGAATAAATTTTCAACCAAAAATAAAATGGTTGAATTCTCATTTTAAAAAATGAGTCTTCAACCCAAAAAATGCATTTGTAGCAAAATAGTTCAAGATTCAATCAAATAGTTAAATTTGTAATCAAAAAAATAAATTTTTTACCAAGATGATACATTTTTTACTGAAAAAGACGAATTTTTTAACAAATAATTAAATTTTTAACCATAAATTAAATACTTAAATTTTTAGAAAAAAATTTTTCTGATAATAAAAAAGGAATTTTTAACCAAATATATACATTTTTAACCAAAGAGATGAATTTTTATTTAAATTGCAGAATCTTCAATCAAGAAAATAATTTTTCACAAAGTGGTTTAATTTTCAACCATGTAGTTAAATTGTCAACCAAAAAGATGAATTTTCAACCAAAATGATTAATATTTGCTAAAAAAGACGAATTTTCGAAGAAAAAAAATTGATTTTTAACAAAGTAGATCAATTTTTAATCACAGAGATAAATTTCCATTTAAATTGAAGAATCTTCAGTCAAGAAAATTAATTTTTCACAAAGTAGTTCAATTTTCAACCAAGTAGTTAAATTTTCGACCAAGTAGTTAAATTTTCAACCAAAAAGATAAATTTTCAACCAAAAAAATTAATATTTACTAAAAAAAGACGAATTTTCAACACCAAAAAAATAAATCTTCAATCAAAAAAAATTATTTTTAACAAAGTAGTTTAACTTTCAACCAAGTAGTTAAATTTTCAACCAAAAATATCAATTTTCAACCAAGATTTTCAATTTCTACTGAAAAAGACGAATTTTCAACTACAACAAAAATGAATTTTCACCAAAATAGATAAATTTTTAACGGTAGAGATGAATTTTCTTTTAAATTGAAGAATCTTTATGCAAAAAATTTATTCTTGACAAAGTAGTTCAACTTTCAACCGAGTAATTAAATTTTTAACCAAATCGATGAATTTTCAACCAAGAGGATTGATATTTATTTAAAAAAGATGAATTTTCAACAACAAAAAATGAATTTTTAACAAAATAGATGAATTTTTTACCTCAGAGATAAATTTTCATTTAAATTGAATAATCTTTAGACAAGAAAATTCATTTTTCAGAAAGTGATTCAACTTTCAACCAAGTAGTTAAATTTTTAACTAAAAAGATAAATTTTCAACCAAGAAGATTAATATTTATTTAGAAGAAGACGAATTTTCAACAACAAAAAAATGAATTTTCATCATAATAGATCAATTTTTAACCACAGAGATAAATTTTTGTTTAAATTAGAGAATCTTCAAGCAAAAAAATTAATATTTAATAAATCAGTTCAACTTCTAACCAAGTAGTTAGATTTTCAACCAAAAAGATGAATTTTTTAACAAAAAGATCAATTTTCTACAAAGAAAGGGGAATTTTTTAACAAATAGTTAAATTTTCTACCATAAATTGAATATCTAAATTTTCAGTAAAAAAAAATAATAATTTTTATGGACAAGGAATGAATTTTCAACAAAATAGATACATTTTTAACCAAAGAGATGAATTTCCATTTAAATTGAAGAATCTTCAAAGAAAATTAATTTTTAACAAAGTAGTTTCTCTCAACCCAACAGTTGTATTTTCAATAAAAAAAAGCATTTTCAACCAAGCAGATAAATTTTTTCCCCAAAAAAATGAATTTTAAACCAAATGCTTAAATTTTCAAATAAAAACGGTCAATTTTCAAAGGACAATGAAATAGATAATATTTTTAATAAAAAAATGAATAAAAAAAAAAATTTTGAACTAAATAGTTCAATTAAAACAAGAGATGAATTCTCGATTAAATTTATGAGTCTTCAACCAAAAATCTGAATTTCGAACAAAATAGTTTAAATTTCAACCAATGACTTAAATTCCCAACCAAAAAAATCAATTTTTAACCAGAATGATTAATTTTTTACTAAAAACGACGATTTAAAAAAAAATGTTTTTCAACAAATTAGGTAAATTTTTAACCGTAGAGATTAATTTTAATTTTAATTGAGGAATCTTCAACCAAAAAAATGAATTTTTTACAAAGTAGTTTAACTTTCAACCAGATAGTTGAATTTTAAATAAAAAGATCAATTTTTAACCAAAAATATTAATTTTCTGTTTAAAAAGACGAATTTTTAAACAAATAGTTAAATTTTCAACTAAAAACGATGAGTCAAAAAAAATACAATCAAAATTTTCAATAAAGAAATGAATTTTTTAATCAAATAGATACATTTTTACCCACACAGATGAAATTTTATTAAAATCAAGTAGTTAAATTTTCAAATAAAAACGATAAATTTTAAACCAGAAAATAAAATAATGAAATTTTCATAAAAAATTAGTTTTCAACCAAAAAAACAATGGATTTTCAACAAAATAGTTAAAATTTTAATTAAAGAGATGACTTTTTAATTAAATTATTAAATCTTCAACCCATAAAATAAAAACTGAATTTTCAACAAAATACATAAATTTTCAACTAAATGATTGAATTTTTAACCAAAAGAACATGAATTTTCACCGAAAAATGAAAAAGTTAAATTTCGAGTTTAAAAAGATCAATTTTAAACCAGAAAAAAAAGAATTTTCAATAAAATAGTTAAATTTTCAAACAAAGAGATGAATCTTTTACCTAAAAATAATTTTTTTTATGAAAGTAGTTTAAATTTCAACCAGTTAGTTGAATTTTCAACCAGAAAAATCAGTTTTTAAAGAATAATACTAACTTTTCATTAAAGAAGACGAAATTTTAATAAAATACATTAAAATTTCTACCAGATAGTTAAATCTACAACCGAAAATTTTTAACAAATTAGTTTAAAGTTTAACTAAGTAGTTGAATTTTTAACCATAAAGGTTAAATTTCTACCAAAGGAGATAAATTTTAAAACTAAAAAAGACGAACTCTTAACAAAAGAGTTGAATTTTCAACCAAAAAAGATTTTTCAGTCAACAAAAAAATAAAAATTTAACCAAATTGTTGAATTTTTATGCCAAATTATAAATTTTTTAACGGAATAAATTCTTAACCAAAAATATAATACGTAGTAGAATTTTAAACTAAAAGTAGTTGGATTTTCTTGTCGGGTTCTATGAATTCACTTCCCATTTAAGTGAAAAGCGAAATTTTCAATATTATAGTTGAATACTTAACTTAGATTATATTTTACCTAAACAGTCACGCTTTTAGCCAAAAAATATTAAATTTCAGCAAAAAGAGATGGAATTTTAAACGAAAAAGACAGATTTTCAACAAAATAGTTCAAGTTTAAACCACAGAGATGAATTTTTCAACACAAAAGTTAATTTTTAACAATTTTATTCTACTTTCAACTAGGTGGTTGAATTTTCTGTCGAAAGATATGAATTTTCAATCCCAAAAGACAAATTTTTCGTGATATAATTGAATTTTTAATCAAAAAATCATTTTAAACCAAATAGTTGAATTTTATACTAATATGGTTGAATTTTCAACCCGAAAAGATAAATTTTCAACCAAGATTAATTTTCAACCAAGACGATTCATTTTCTATCAAAAACAATGAATTTTTAATCAAGACGATTAATTTTCTAACAAAAATGATGAATTGTCAACAAAATAGCCATATTTTAAAATAATCAACCAAGCGAGACGAAATTTCTACCTAGAGATGAATCTTCATAAAAAAATGAATTTTCAACAAAGTAGTTCGACTTTTAATCAGGTGATCGAATTTTGAAACCAATAAATATTAATTCTCAATGAAAAAGTAATAGCTAATATTTTGACCCAAAAATATTTCAATTTTATATAAAAAACAGTTGAATTGAACAAAAAAAACAATTTGCAAGCGAAAAAGAATTTTCAGTTAAGAAAGAGAAAGTAGAACCAAATAGCCTTTTCAACCAGAAAGAGTTAACTTTCAACCAAAAGCATTTGGTTTTTTTTTATTAGTTTCTGTATTAATTCAGTTTACATTAAAATTAAAAACCCCCCAAAAATGGGAAAAGAGGGTAATATGGGAAAGAATAAATAAACAGGAACTTTGATACAATTTTTATGTACTAGGTCAAAAAACTGTAAATTTTCCTTAGAAAGTAAAGTTAATTTTCCACAGCATACTTTTTAATTTCAGACTAGACCCTTTTAAGTCCTCTCTACACAATGTGTGTCGTACTGAAGAAAAAAAAACTACCCTAAAAACTTCTAGAGTACTAAACCTATATTTTTCTTTTCAGTGTCAAGTACGTGGGATTCTATTCCTTATTCCTATCTCTCGTCCTGATTGGCCGAGATTACTGGAGTCTGCTTCCAAGAAAAACTCTATCAAACCTTGCCCTCTGGGGACATTTAGTCGCTAGGCTCTTCGTCCTCTTCACTGTCATCGCCTCCGTCTACTTGGGAATATTTTACATCCACTTGTCAATACTCACGAAAGCTGGACCTCACGATTCCGTAATGACGAGTGCATTTCAAGCTAGCCTTGAAGGAGGTTTAGCGAGTATTACAAAAGGACAGCCTCTAGAAGTCACTCACGGTTCGCAGATTACTCTTCGTCACACCTACGGAAGAGCTTGTTGGTTACACAGTCATAATCAAGTGTATCCTCTGAGATATCCCGATAAACGTGGAAGTTCTCATCAGCAACAGGTGACCTGCTACTCATTCAAAGACGTTAATAATTGGTGGATCGTCAAGCGGCCGGAAATCAATGACTTGGTGGTCACAAAACCCAGCGAGCCCATAAAACATGGAGAAGTTGTACAACTAGTTCACGGGATAACGAGTCGTGCTTTGAACTCGCATGACATAGCAGCCCCAATGACACCTCAGAGTCAAGAAGTCTCTTGTTATATTGATTACAATGTGTCCATGCCTGCTCAGAATCTCTGGCGAGTCGAAATCACTAATCGAGATCAATCTGGTAATGTCTGGCATGCTATTCAAAGTCAAGTTCGACTAATTCATGTGAATACTGAATGCGCTATGAAATTCAGCGGTAGGCAGTTACCTGATTGGGGGTATAATCAGCACGAGGTTGTAGCTGATAGAATTATTGAACAGCCGAATGCAATATGGAACGTGGAGGAGCATAGGTATACGAAGAGTGAGGACCAAAAGCAGAGGGAACGAGAATTAATCAATGCGGAGATGATACCTTTGAAAGCGACGACTTTAACATTTTGGGAAAAATTTGTAGAGCTGCAAATCAAAATGCTGTTTGATGGTCACGAGGCGCAAAATAGTCATATGTACTCTAGCGGACCTTTGGAATGGCCACTGATGACGAGGGGTATCGCATATTGGGTTTCTACTAAAAGCAATGTGAGTGTTACAGTATAACCCTTATATAACCTAATAAAACCTTATAGAACCTTCTAGAATAGAACCTTATAGAATATAACCTCATAGAACAGAGCCTTATAGAATAGAATCTCATAGGAAAAAATCCATAAAAATCCAGAATCCATCTTATAAAACGTTGTAGAATTTTATAAAATGGAACCTTAAAGAATAAAATCTTATAGAATAAAACCTTATAGAATAGAATTTTATAGAAAAAAATCCATATAAATTTAAAATCTATCTTATAAAACCTTATGGAATAATAATCCATAAAAATCCAAAATCGATCTCATAAAACCTTCTAGAACCTTTCAGAATATAACCTTATAGAATAGAATCTTATAGAATAAAAATTTATAAAAATACAAAATCCGTCTTATAAAACCTTATAGAACCTTATAGAATAGAATCTTATAGAATACAAATTTACGAAAATCCAAAATTCATCTTATAAAACCTTATAGAATATCACAACAGAATCCTATAGAATATAACCTTATAGAATAGAACCTTATAGAATAGAATCTTATAGAAAAAATCCATACAAATCTAAAATTTATCTCATTCAACCTTATAGAATAGAACCTTATAGAATAGAATGTTATAGAATATAACCTTAAATAATAGAATCTTATAGAATAAAAATCCAATATCTACCTAATAAAACGTCACATAACCTTATAGAATATAAGATTATAGGATAAAACCGTATAGAATAGAATCTCATAAAATAAAAATCTATAAAAATACAAAATCCATGTTATTAAACCTGATAGAATAGGATCTTATAGAGAAAAAATCTATAAAAATACAGAATCCATCTCGAAAAACCTTATAGAATAGAACCTTATAAAATATATTCTTATAGAAAAAAGTACATAAAAATCCAAAAACCATCTCATACAACCATTTACAATTTTATAGGATAGAACCCTACAGTATGTAACCTTATAGAATAGAATCTTATAGAAAAAAACCATAAAAATTTAAAGTCCATCTTATAAAAGCTTATAAAATTTTATACAATAGAACCTTATGGAATATAACTTTATAGAATAGAACCTTATAGAATAAAATCTTATGGAATGAAAATCCAAAATCCATTTTATAAACCCTTATAGAACCGCATAGAATATAACCTTATAGAACAGAACCTTATAAAATAGAATCTTATAGAATTAAAATCCATACAAATCCAAAATTCATCTTATAAAACCTTATAGAACCTTATGGAATAGAACCTTATAGAATAGAATATGATAGAATAGAATCTCATGGAATTAAAATCCATACAAATCCAAAATTCCTCTTATAAAACCTTATAGAACCTTATAAAATATAACCTTGTAGAATAGAATCTAATAGAAAAAAATCCATAAGAATCCTAAATCCACCTTATAAAACCTTATAGAATGTATAAAATAAAACCTTATAGAATTTTGTAGAATAGAATCTTATAGGATGAAAATCCATGAATATCCAAAATCTATCTTATAAAACCTTATAGAACCTTAAAGAATATAACCTTATAGAATAGAATCTTATAGAATGAAAATCCATAAAAATCTAATATCCACCTTATAAAACCATACAAAACCTTATAGAATAAAACCGTAAAATAGGAATCTTATAGAATAAAAATCCATAAAAATACAAAATTCATCTTATTAAACCTTATAGAAAAGAATCTTATAGAGAAAAAATCCATAAAAAACAGAATACATTTTGCAGAACCTTATAGAATAGAACCTTACAGAATATAATCTTAAAGATAAAAGTACATACAAAGCCAAAAACCCTAATTATAAAACCTTATAAAATTTAATAGAATAGAACCCTATAATATATAACTTTATAAAATAGAATCTTATAGAAAAAAAATTCAGAAAAATCGAAAATCCATCTTATAAAATATTATTGAATAGAATCTTATAGAATAGAAATGTCAAAATCCATCTTATAAACCCTCATAGAACCTTTTAGAATATAACCTTATAGAATAGAACCTTATAAAATAGAATCTTATAGAATTAAAATCCATAAAAATCCAAAATTCATCTTATAAAACCTTATAGAACCTTATTGAATAGAACCTTATAGAATAGAATCTTATAGAAAAATAATCCATAAAAATCAAAATGCATCTTACAAAACCTTATAGAATAAAACTTAATAAAAATTTAAAATATATCTTATAAAACCTTATCGAACCTTATATAATTATATTAAATAGAATCTCATGCAATAAAAATCCATACAAACTCACAATCTATCTTACAAAACCATATAGATCCTTATAGAATATAACCTTATAGAATAGAATCTTATAGAATAAAAATACAAAATCCATCTTATAAAACCTTATAGAACCTTATAGAATATAACTTTATAGAATAGAATCTTATAGAATAAAAATCCAAATTCTTTTTTAAAAATTCTTATAGAATCTTATAGAATAGAATCTTAGACAATAAAAATCCAAAATCCTTTTTACAAAACCTTATAGAACCTCATAGAATATAACCTTATAGAATAGAATCTTATAAAACAAAAATCTATAAAAATCTAAAATTCATTTTATAAAACCTTATATAACCTTATAGAATATAACATTATAGAAAGAACCTTATAAAATAGAATCTTAGAGAAAAAATCCATAAAAATCCAAAGTCTATATTATAAAACCTTATAAAATATTATAGAATAGACCCTTATGAAATAGAAGCTTATAGAATATAATATTATAGAAAAAATACATATAAGTCCAAAATCAATATCATAAAACCTTTTACAATTTTATAGAATATAACCTTATAGAATAGAACCTTATTAAATAGAATCTTATAAATGAAAATCCGTAAAAATCCAACATCCTTTTCATAAAACCTTATAGAACCTTATAGAATATAACCATATGGAATAGAACTTTATAGAATAGAATCTTATAGAAAAAATACATGAAAATTCAAAATCTATCTTATAAAATCTCATAGAATAAAAATCCAAAATTTATTTCATAAAACCTTTTAAAATAAAACTCCATAAAATCTTAAATTATATTTTATAAAACCTTATAGAACCTTATATAATATAACCTTATAGAATATGACCTTAAAAAATAGAACCTTATGCAATAAAAATCCATAAAATCCAAAATGCTGTTTATGAAACCTTTTAGAAACTTATAGAATATAACCTTATAGAAAAAAATCCATAAAAATTCAAAATCTATCTCATAAAACTTTATAGATCCTTATAGAATATAACCTTAAAAAATAGAATCTTGTAGTATCAAAATGCATAAAAATACAAAATCCATCTTATAAAACCTCATAGAACCTTATAGAATATAACCTTATAGAATAAAATTTTATTGAATAAAAATCCAAATTCTTTTTTAAGAAACCTTATAGAATCTTGTAGAATAGAATCTTATAGAATAAAAATCAAAAATCCTTTTTACAAAACCTAATAGAACCTTATAGAATATAACCCTATAGAATAGAATTTTATGAAATAAAAATCTATGAAAATCCAAAATCTATCTTATAAAACCTTAAATAACCTTATAGAATATAACATTATAGAAAAAAACCTTATAAAATAAAATCTTATATAAAAAAATCCATAAAAATCCAAAATTTATCTTATAAAGCCTTATAGAATAAAATCTTATAGAATAAAAATCCATAAAAATGCAAAATACATCTTATAAAATCTTACAGAACCTTATAGAATATAACATTACAGAATAGAACCTTATAGAATACAAATTTATGAAAATCCAAAATCCGTCTTATAAAACCTCATAGAATTTTATAGAATAGAACCCTATAGTATATAACCTTATAGAATAAAACCGTATAGAATAGAAACTTATAGAAACAATCCATAAAAATCTAAAGTCCATCTTATAAAACCGTATGAAATATTATAGAATAGAACCTTATCGAATAGAACCTTATAGAATATAATCTTGTAGAAAAAATACATATAGGTCCAAAATCGATATCATAAAACTTTATAGAATTTTATAGAATATAACCTTATAGAATAGAATCTTATAGAAAAAACCCCATTAAAATCGAAAATCCTTCTTATAAAACCTTTTAGAATTTTATGGAATAGAACCTTATAGAGTAGAATTTAAAAAAAAATCTATAAATTCCAAAATTCATCTTATAAAACCTTATAGAACCTTATAAAATAGGTAACCTTTCATAAAATAACCTTGCAGAATAGAACCTTATAGAATAGAATTTTATAAAACAAAATTCCATTAAAACCCTAAATCCATTTTATAAAACCTTATAGAATCTTATAGAATACAAATTTATGAAAATCCAAAATCCGTCTTATAAAACCTTATAGAATTTTATAAGATAGAACCCTATAGTATATAACCTTATAGAATAAAACCTTATAGAATAGAATATTATAGAAAAAATCCATAAAAATCCAAAGTCCATCTTATAAAACCTTATAAAGTATTATAGAATAGAACCTTATGGAATAGAACCTCATAGAATATAATCTTATACAAAAAATACATATAAGTCTAAAATCAATATCATAAAACCTTATAGAATTTTATAGTATATAACCTTATAGAATAGAACCTTATAAAATAGAATCTTACAGAAAAAAAACCCATCAAAATTGTAAATCCTATTTATGAAACCTTTTAGAATTTTATGGAATAGAACCTCATAGAGTAGAATTTTTTAGAATAAAAATCCAGAAATTCCAAAACCCATCTTATAAAACCTTATAGAATCTTATAGAATATAATCTTCCATAATATAACCTTGCAGAATAAAACCTTATAGAATAGAATTTTATGGAACAAAATTCCATAAAAACCCTAATTCCATTTTATAAAACCTTATAGAATCTTATAGAATAGAACCTCATAGAGTAGAATTTTACAGAATACAAATCCATAAAAATTCAAAATCCATCTTATAAAACCTTATAGAATAGAACCTTGTAGAATAGAGCCTCATAATATAGAACCGTATAGAATTTAACCCTATAGAACGATATAGATTCTTATAGAATCTAGTTTTTTGCTTGGTAGCAATTAGAGATTGCGCCAATCAGAAACATTGAAATATTTTTGGTTAAAATGTCTACTATTATATTTTTGGCCTAAAATTAATCTTTTTGGATAAAAATATAATTTTTTCATTGCAAATTTTATTATTTTGATAATTCAATCGTTTCAGTAGAAAACTTTAACTCTTTGTTTTAAAATTAAATTTTTTGATAAAAATGTATTTTTTCGGGTTCATAATTCAACCGTTTTGTATCAGATTCGTTTTTTTTTGGCTTGGAAATTCTACAATTTGGCTAAAATTTGTTTTCTTTTTTTACTGAAATATACTTGGTTAAATGTTAAACTCTATTGTTAAAAATGGTCTTTTTGGTTGAATAATATTATTTTTAATTTTTAATTAAAATACTTCCTTGTTAGAATATATACTATTATATTCTTCGCTGAGGGTTAATTTTCTGATAAAAAATTCAACTACTTTGTTGAAAGTAAAACTAGTTTCATAAACAAATTTTTTCGTTGAAGATTAATCTCTTTTGGTTCGCACTTTTTTTCATTTAACATTCAAATCTTTTTCTGTTGAAATATCAACTATTGTATTCTTCTTTGAGACTTCATCTATTTTGTTTAAAATTACAACTACTTGGTTGAATTTGGAACTTTGTTAAAAATTGAAGCATTTGGTTGACAATTCGTCTTTTTCTTATGAAATTAAACTTCTTGGTTAGAAATTCATCTTATTGGTTGAGTTCAACAGTTATTATGTAAAATTGAAATCTTTTTTTGTTAAAAATTTTAACTATAATATTTCATGTTGATAATTCATATTTTTGGTTAAAAATTTAACTACTTGATTGAAAATTCAACTACTTAATTGAAATTTGAACTACTTTCTTAAAAATATCAACTATTTTGATAGAAAATAAAAATTTTTGATGAAATTTCATCTTTTTTTATTGAATTCAACTGTTTTTCATTTAGAATAAAAATCTCTTTCTTTTGAAATATCCACTGTTAGATTTTTTGGTGAGAATTATGCATCCTTTTTATTTGAAAATTGATCTAATTGTTTAGAAATTTAACTACTTTTTCACAAATTTTGTTGTTGTTGAATATTGATCTCTTTGGTTGAACATGTAACTATTTTGTTTGAAAATTCGTTTCTTTTTTGTTTGAAAATTAACTTTTTTTGCTTAAAATTCAACTGTTTTGTAGAATATTCGACTTTTTGGCTTAAAAATACAGCAATTTAGCTAAAAAAAATTTCTTCCTTCGCTAAAAAGTCTGTTTTGATTGGAAACACAATACTTTTTTGTTGAAAATTCATCTCTATGGTTAAAAAGATCACCTTTTTTGGATAAAAATGCAACTTTTTGGATAAAAATTATTCTTTTTTATCAAAAATTCATTTACTTTGTTGAAAATGATATAAAATTATATATTTTACAAAAAAATTGACCATTTTGTTCACAATTAAAAAATTTTCTTAAAAACTTAACCTTTTTGGTTTAAAATTAATCTTTTTTGTTAAAATTTAGTCTTTCTATGCGAAAATTTAACTATTCTAATAGAAAATTAATACACTTTGTTAAAAAAATTAACTTTTTTTGTTTAAAATTCGTCTTTTTTATTGTGTTTAACTGTCTTTTATTCAAAATAAAACTTTTTTGTGATTGATGCTTTAATGATTATCTTTTTCGTTGGGAATTTTTCTATTTGGTTAAAGATTCAATTATTTATTGAAAAATGCATCTATTTTCCTGAAATTTTTTTTTTTGTTTGAAAATTAATTTTCTTAATGGAGCTTATGTGTCTTACATAATTATTGAACGCTCCCTGATTGAAAATTTTACTATTTTATTTCTGGTTTAAAAGTTATCCTTTTTAGTTCAAAATTCATATTATGTCAACAATTTATCTTTTTTGGGTTGAAAATCTATCTTCTTGCTTAACAATTCATATATTTTGTTGAAAATCCAACTATTTGGTTGAAAGTTGAACTAGTTTGTTGAAAATTTATTTATTTCATTGAGAATTTATAAATTTAGTTAAAAATTTAAATATTTTGTCAAAAATGCGTTTTTTAGTTGAAAATTTATCCTTTTTGTGAAAAATTTAACTATTTGGTTAAGTATTCATGTATTTTGTTGAAAATTGATGTTTTGGTGAAAAATTAATCTTCTTTGTTAAAAATTTTAATTTTTGGTAAAAATTCTCACTCTTTAGGTAAAAATTCATTATTTTGTTGAGAATTTGTCTCTTGGATGAATTCAACTGTTTTAAATTAATTTTTTTTTCTATTCATATATTACATTTTTTGATAAGAATTAATATTTTTTGGCTGAAAGTTATACGAATTTATCAAAAGTTAATTTTTCATAATGCAGGATTCATAATTTTAGTTGAAAATTTATCTTTTCGATTGAAATTTTCATTCTTTTGCTCAAAATTCTTTTAGGTCGAAAATTAATCTTCTCAGTTAAAAATTCATTTTTTGGTTCATTTTTGAACTATTTGGTTGAAAATAGATTTTTTTTGTGAAGGTTCACCATTTTAGTTGAAAATATAATGAGTTTATTAAAAATTCTTATTTTTTGGTTGAAAATTAATTTTTGTATGTGAGCGTTCATTAATTACGTAAGGATTAGAAGAATAAATGTAATATTGTGATTATAATCAGATTTTCGTAGATCATATTTTCATTTCTAGCACATTTATTTTTTTGGTTTTTTTAGGTAATTAATGGTTGAAAATCAATCTTCTTAGATGAAAATTTATCTTTTTGGTTAAAAATCCAACTTTTTGGTTGGAATTCTAACTATTTTGTAAAAAAATCATTTATTTGGTTAAAAATTCATAAATTTGGTTGAAAATTTATTTATTTGGTTTGAGAATTGAACAATTTTGTTGAAAATGCATTTTTTTGGTTGAAAATTTATTTTTTTTTAGTGAGAAATTCAACTATTTGGTTGAAAGTTCATTTATTTTGTTCAAAATTCGTCTTTTCAGTGGAAAATAATTTTCTTTGTTAAAAATTGACATTCTTTGTGATAACTTCACCTTTTTGATTAAAAATTCATCTCTTTTGGTAAAAATTCATCTTCTTTGGATGAATTCAACTGTTTAAACTTAGAATTGACATTTTTTGGGTTCAAATATCAAGTATTACCTTTTTTGGTGAGAATTCATTTTTTTTTGTTAAAAATTCCTCTTTTCTGGTTAAAATTTAAACTTCTTTGTGAAAAATTAATTTTTTTAATGATCGATTTATCATTTTAGTTGAAAATTTATCTTTTTGATTGAAAGTTTAACTCTTTTGTTGAAAATTCTTCTTTTTAGGTAGAAAATTAATCTTCTTGGTTAAAAATTTATCTTTTTGGTTCATTGTTGAACTGTTTTGTTAAAAATTCATCTTTGTTGTTGAAGATTTACCATTTTCTTTAAAAATGTAATTCGTTCCTTGAAAATTCTTTTTTCTTGGGTTAAAAATTGAATTTTTAAACTAAAAATTAACTATTGCATACTTGGTTGAAAATTCGTTTTTTTTGCTAGAAAATGAATATTCTTGGTTGAAACTTCAACTATTTGCTGAATATTTTATTTATACTGCTAAAAATTGATCTTTTTTAGTTTGAGTTAATTTTTTTATATTAGCGTTAAATAATTACGTAAAGGAACAAAATAGTAAATGTAATATCATGATCTTTATCAGATCTTTATCAGATTTTCGTAGATCATATTTATATCCAACTACTTGATTGTTTGTTGAACTAGTTTGTTAAAGATTCACTTATTTGCTTGAGGGCTCGTAAATTTAGTTGAAAATTAAAGTATTTCATTTCTGGTTGAAAATTTATCCTTTTTAGTTCAGAATTCAACTATTTGGTTAAAAATTTATATCTTTTGATGAAAATTAGTCATTTTTTGTAAAAAATTAATTTTCTTGGTTGAAAATTTTTCTTTTTGGTGAAAAATGCAACTATTTGGTTAAAAATGTATCTATTTTGTCTGTTTTCAATGAATTTAACTGTTTTAGATATTCAAAAAATTTTGATTCAAATATAACTTTTTTCGATGAGCATTAATTTTTTTTAGTTGAAAATTGAACTGAGAATTTAACTTTTACATATTTGGTTGAAAATTCACATCGTTTAATTGAAAATTAATCTTGTTTAAAATTTCAACTATTTGCTAAAGGAACAAAAGAATACATGTAATATTGTGATCCTTATTAGATTTTCGTAGATCATATTTTCATATCATTTTCTTCTTTTATTTCTCACGTAATTAATGGTAGAAAATCAATCTTCTTGATTGAAAATTCATTTATTTGGTTAAGGATTTATAAATTTAATTAAATTTGTACTATTTTGTTAAAACAAGAATAACTAATAATCTTCGATTGAAATAATACTGATTGAAACACAAATTTTAAATTAAATTATAAACTTTTTGTAAATTCTTTTAAAAATTTAAATATTTGGTTGCAAATTATTCTGTGTTGGTTGAAGATTCGATTATTTTCTTGAAAATTCGTCTTTCTTGGTTAAATTTAATTGTTTTCGATTTGAGTTTCATTTTTTTTAAACATAAACTATTATATTTTTCGTTGAAAATTCATATTTTTTGTTTGAAAATTTAGCTACATGGCTTAAAGTTGAAATATTTTATTAAAAATTAATTTTGCTGAAATCCCGTATTTTTTAAACTGAAGATTCAACTACTATTTAGTTTCTCTTAAAGCCCTTTATCAGAATGGGTAATGTGTTCTGAATTTTGAGAACGAATGGTTGAATATTTTTGTCTAATTGTTTCCATACGTCATCTACATAATCATATCTCGAAACACACAGAACCGGGTTTTCGATAAAATGCTTATATTTTGTTTAATTATAAAAGACGTAAGAACAATAGCAGTGACGCTCAGTGTTAGCTGTCTGCATTTTCGCCGCGTACCTATGTACCCTTGTCAAACGCCCGGAGGCAGATTCCCCGGAGAGTGTGCTATTTTATAATTTGTTGCTAGGCAATTATTCTTCTTGGTAAAAAATTCTACTATTTAGTCAAAAATTCTACTATTTAGTCAAAAATTCATGAAATATGTTACAAATGCAATATTCTTACAAAAAAATGTTTTTTTTCAGGCTCAAATTCATCTTTTGGGTAACTTAGCAATTTGGTATTCTGGAACGATTGCAGTGATTATCTACTTAGGGCTCTTGATGTTCTATTTAATGAGACGTCGAAGACATTGCTACGATATTTCCGAGACTGAATGGAATAAATTTGCCACCATAGGTGAAGTTTTACTAGCTGGATATTTTTTGCACTACCTGCCTTTCCTGTTTGTCGAAAGAACTCTCTTTCTGCACCATTATTTGCCTGCCTTTATCTACAAAGTTTTATTAACAGCTGGCACTTTAGATCATCTGTACTATCTAATCAGGTGGGTTCAAAAAGTCGATTTAAGTTTTAAAAATTCTATTTTCAGGCCTCACAGTCCCTACGGAATAAATATAGGAACCACAGGGTACTTTTTGTCACCGTCATAAGGTACTTTTTTCGCACTTGAAGGGTTAAAAATTCAGGATAAATTCAGAAGACTTCAAAACAATTCAAGATAAATTAAAAAGGATTCAAATGAATTAGAAAAAATGTTAAATTAAAAAAAAATCAAAAGAATCCAAAAAAATTTGATTTAATGCCTAAGAATTCAAGGTGAGATTAAAAAACTGACTAATGGCTACAAAACAATTCAAAAGAATTCAAATGATTTTGAATTTTTGTTAATCGAAAAAATCTATTTATTTGAGTGTATTTAGAGAAATTTAAGGGAAACTAGAAGAATTCGAGGAAATTTATAGAAAATCAAACAGAATTTTAAAAAAATCAAGTGAATTCAAAGCAGTTCAAAAATATTAAAGATTGCATTGAATTGAGAAAGTTTGAAATGATTTTGGAAAAATTAAAGAGAATTAACAAAAAATTGATAAAGTGCCTGAAAATTTAAGGTGAGTTTTAATGATTTCAAGATTGATTAAACAAAAACTTTTTAAAAATCCACTGATGAGTTGAGTAGAATTGAGTGAATTCAGAAGAATTCAAATTTTTTATCATAATTTTTTTGAAATCCATTAAAATATTATAAAATCCCGTAAAATTACATAAAATCTGAGGATACATCTTGAAATCCTGAAAAATGAATTGTAAAATATCTTTAAAACTTGTATGTTCTGTTAGGAAATTTAAATATCCTTAAATATTTCTGTCTTTTAAAATCTCTTGAAACTATTGGAATAAATAAAAAATTTCTGTGAATCGTTTAAAATTTCCTAAAATATTTAAAATCCTTTGATATCTTTTGAAATCCCTTGAAACTTTTTAAAGCTTTTGAAAATGCCTGGGAATTTTTCTCAATAACGTAAACAATTTCTAATCCTTTGAAATCACATTAAAAGACTGAAATTAATTAAAAATTTCTTGTAATCTTTTAAAATAACCTAAAATATTTCAAATCCTTTAAAATCGTTTGAAATCCTTTAACATTTTTTAAAGCTCTTAAAAATCCTAAGTTATTTGAAAAATACCTTAAAATATTTCAAATCCTTTGAACATTTTATCAAATTATCCTCAGGATTAATTAAATAAATACTTTTCAAAATTAAAAAAAATGCACTGTGTTAAGTAGAATTTAGTCAATTTAGAAGAGGATAAATTAATAAGAATTTAGGGTGAAATCCAAAAAATAATTTTAAATCTTAGATATTCTACAAAATACCTCACTTCTCTTAAACAAATTCTTTAAAATTCAATACAATATTATTTAATTCCGTGAAATTCTATGAAATCTATGAAATCCAAACCATTGAAAAATTTTGAAAGATTTTCAAATAATTAAAAAGACTTTCGAGATTCCTGGAAAATTTTTTTTATTTTGTAAAATTAATTTGGACAGAATATTAAAATAAAAACACATTTTTATGAATAAATAACGATGGAAAAATGATTAATTTAGAATAAATTCGAGTAGGCTTAAGAGATATTTAGAAGTTTTGAACGGATTAAAAAATGTTTGCAAACTTGAATAGATTTCACCAAATTTAAAACAAATGGGAGATTTTCGAAGATTTCTAACACAAAATTTAGAAGCTTTTTAAGAATTTTAAAAAGCTGAAAAAGAATTAAAACATTTATTCAGATTCTTAAAAAATTGAAATTATTATTTATTTAGAAAAATTATTTTTAACAGTATATTTAAAACGACTTGAATAGATTCCCAAAGTTGTGAAGAAACAATCTGGAAGATTTTAAAATCATTTTTTTAATTTTTCAGGATTTATTAAAAGTTTTAGGAAGTATTTGAATCATTTTAACAAATATTTTGAAGTTTCGAAAAAATATCAAAAATAATTTAAAACTTGAAAAGATTTAAAAAAAACTGTAAAACAAAATACAGATTTGTAATTAAGATTCCTGGGAAAATCGAAAATAGTTTCTTATTTAGACAAATTAATTTCAAGAGTATATTCAAAAAGATTTCAAAAAAATTCCAAAATTTTAAAGAAATAATCTGGAAGATTTTTAGTTAATTTCAAAAATAATTTTAAATTTGAAAAAATTAAAGAAAATTGTAAACAAAATGTAGATTGTTGAAGATTTGAAAATAATATTTTGAATCTTTTTAAGGATTTTAAAAGGTTTCAAGATAATAAAGAACATTTTCATAAGATTCCTGGGAAAACTTCAAGTAACATTTTATTATTTTTCTAAAAATTTGAAGAGTATATTTAAAAAAAGATTTAAACAGATTTCCAAAGTTGTAAAGAAATAATCTACAAGATTTTGAGACCATATTGTAATTTCACGGGATTTATTAGAAGTTTTAGGAAATATTTGAATTATTTTAAAAGATATTTTCAAGTTTTGAAAAGATGAAAAAAACTGTAAAGAATACAGATAAGATAATTTCAAAAATAATTTTTAATTTGAAAAAATAAAAAAAATTTTAAACAAAATGTAGATTATTGGAGATTTTGAAATAACATTTTGAATCTTTCCAAGGATTTTGAAAGGTTTTAAGATAATAAAACAAACATTTTTTTAAGATTCCTGTGAAAACTTTTTATATAGTAATTTTAAGAGAATAGTATTGGATATTATAGTACTAGCTTGGATTAACATATTTTGGAATCTTTGAACTCTATAATTCATAAAGGTTAAAAATATTAAATTTTTCAGTTAAACGGTATTCACTTTAATATTTTTCAATTGAAAAGTGTTAAAAGCTTCCAGTTTATAGGTGTAAATTATTCCGCGTTTAAATTGAAAAAAATTTGAGCTCGAATTATAAAAATTTTCAATTCAAAAGATCCACTTCGAGTGTTTTAATTTGCAGTCCACTTTTTATAAATTCAAGTAAACAAATTTTTAGTTTTAAAAGTTCGGATCTCTGAAATTTAATGACCGTGGAAAATTTTTGTAAACCGGGAAATGACTGCGATTTTTTCCTTAATGAAAACGGCTCCCCTAATAGTGAAAAGTGATTTGAGAAAAAAAGTGACTAATAGTGATTTGTGTGGGATGACTGAAAATCCCGAAAAATAAAATCCCGGACACTTTGAAATTCCCGAATAATAATATTTCCGAATAATGAAATTCCCGGATAATAAAATCTCCGAATTATAAAATTCCTGAAAAATAAAATTCCCGAACATCTTATAATACTGCCTGATTTGGAAATTCCCGAATAATAAAATTTCAGACAGAAAGTTGCCGAATTATAAAATATCGGAAATAGAAAATTCCCGAATTCAAACAATTAAATTTTTTATGAATATTATTTATTTATTAAAAATACAAAATAATAAAATATTCTTATTTAAAAAATTATTTGTAATGTTTAAAGTTTCTAAAATTATTGTTAGAATTTAAAATAACTTACATAATTCGGGAGTTTGAAAATTGGGGAATTTCTTAGTTCGTATATTTTATAATTAGGCAATTTTTTGTCGGGAATTGATTATTCGTGATTATTTAATTCGGTAACATCATAAACTGTCGGGAATTTTCCAATTTCGGAATTTTATTATTAGTAAATTATATTATTCGGGAATTTTTGTATTCGAAATTTTATTATCCAGGAATTTCCAATTCGGGAATTTCATTATTCGCGAATTTTATTATTCGAGAATTTTGCAATATCAGAAATTTCATTTTTCGGGGATTTTCTAGTTCGGATATTTTAAAATTTGGGAATTTTCTGCCGAGAATTTTATTATCCGGAAATTTTCAAATTTGGTAATATTATAAACTGTTGGGAATTTGATTATTCGTTAATTTTATTATTTGGGAATTTCACGGTGTCGGGAATTTTGAAGTTAGGATATTTTATAATTCAGCAATTTTTTGTCGGGAATTTTCAAATTTGGTAATATTATTACGTGTCGGGAATTTTATTATTGGGGCATTTTATTATTTCGGAATTTTCCAATTCGGGAATTTTTTAATTAGGAATTTTCAAATCCGTGAATTTTATTATTTGGGAATTTTATTATTCAGGAATTTTATTATTCGGGGATTTTCAAGTTCAGATATTTTAAAATTCAGGAATTTTCTGAGGAGAATTTTATTGTTCGAGAATTTTTAAATTTAGTAATATTATAAACTGTCGTTAATTTTATTATTGGGTAATTTTATTATTTAGGAATTTTCAAATTCGGGAATTTTATTATTCAAGGATTTTATTACTCGGAGATTTAATGATTCGGGAATTTTACGGTTTTGGGAGTTTTCTAGTTCGGATATTTTATAATTGGGCAATTTTCTGTCGAGAATTTTGTCCTATTCAGGAATTTAATTTTTCAGGAATTTTCCAATTCGGGAATTTTCGAATTCAGTAATATTATAAACTGTTCTGGAATTTAATTATACGGAAATTTTCCAATGCGGGAATTTTCTTATTTGTTAATTTTATTATTGTGGAATATTATTATTTGGAATTTCATCATTCTGTAGTATTATAAACTGTCCAATGAGGGAAGTTTTCAATCGGAAATTTTATTATTTGGGAATTTTCCTATTCGGGAATTCGACAGTGTTGGGAATATTATTTTTCGGGAAATTTCTAGTTTGGATAAGATATCATTCGGCAATCTTCTGTCGAGAATTGCCCAATTCGGGAATTTTATTATTCGGGAAGTGTATTATTCGGTAATTCTATTATTCGATAATTTTATTATTGGGTAATTTTATTACTTGATAATTTTATTATTGGGGAATTTTATTATTCGATAATTTTATTATTTGGGGAATTTTATTATTCAGGAATTTTCCGATTCGGGAATTTTATTATTAGGGAATTTTATTATTCCTGAATTTTCCAATTTGATAATATTATAAACTGTTCGGGA
>JAUELO010000097.1:4470776-4483945 GCA_032357855.1 Amphibolips quercusostensackenii
GAATTTTAAACAAAAAAAAAATTGATTATGGACCAAAAAGGGCAAATTTTCAATAAAATACAAAAATTTTCAACTAAATAATTAAATTTTCAAGCCTAAAATAGGAATTTTCTACAAAATTGTTGATTTTCCTATCAAATTGTTGAAATTCAACCCTAAAAGACGAATTTTTTACAAAATAGTTACATTTTCAACTGAAGAATGTGAGTTTTCAACAGCAAAGTTAATTTTCAACGAATCAGTTTAGCTTTTAACAAAGTAGTTAAATTTTCATTTGAAAAATTTAGTTTTTAGCCCCCACTGAAAAAAACGAATTTTTAACTAAAATTATGAATCTTAAACCAAAAAAATGAACCTTTAAGAAAGTCGTTCAACTTTCAACCAAGGAGTTGAATTTTCAACCTAAAAAGATAATTTTTCAACGAAAAATTGAATAGTTGATATTAAAAAAAAAACAGATTTTATTTTTAAATAAAATACAGCTAGATTTAACAAATAAACATGAATTTTAAAAAAATACTCGAATCCTCTACTAAAAGAGATAAATTTCCAATCAAGCCGTTGAATTTTAAACAAAAAAAAATTTATTATGGACCAAAAAGGGCATATTTTCAACAAAATACAAAAATTTTCAACTAAATAATTAAATTTTCAAGCCTAAAATAGGAATTTTCTACAAAACAGTTGAATTTTTAACAAAAAAAAATTAATTTTTAACCAAAAATTTAATTTTCAACAAATCAGTTGAACTTTTAACGAAATAGTTACATTTTCATTAAAAAATTAATTTATAACAAAAAAAAAAAGAAACAAATTTTAAATTAAAATGATGGTTCTTCAATAAAAAAAGAGCTTTGAAGAAAGTAGTTCAACTTTCAACCAAAGAGTTACATTTTCAACCTAAAAAGATGAATTTTCAACAAAAAATATAATGGTTCATATTTCAACAAAAAAAGAATTTAAAAATAAAAAACAGCTGGACCTAACAAACAAACATGAATTAAAATAAAAAGTGAATCCTCAACTAAAACAGAATAATTTTCAACCAAACAGTTGCACTTTGAACCAAAAAAATGATTTTGGACCGAAAAAAGCGAATTTTCAGTCAAATACACAAATTTTTAACCAAATAGTTCAATTTTCTACCAAATTGTTTATTTTCGAGCCTAAAATAGGGATTTTCTAAAAAAAAGTTAATATTCAACCGACCTGTTGAACTTTCACCAAAGTAGCTAAATTTTCATTTAAAAAAATTAATTTTTACCAAAAAAACCTAATTTTAATTAAAAATTATGATTCTTAAAAAAAAAATAATTCTCAAGAAAGTGGTTTAACTTTCAATCAAGGAGTTAAATTTTCAACTTAAAAAGATGAATTTTCAACGAAAAATTTAATGGTTGATATTTCAACAAAAAATAATTTAAAAATAAAAAATAGCTGTACTTAACAAACATGAATTGAAAAAAAATTGAGTCCTCAACTAAAACAGAATAATTTTTAACCAAACAGTTGCACTTTCAACCAAAAAAATGATTTTAGACCAAAAAAGCGAATTTTCAGTCGAATACAAAAATTTTGAACCAACTAGTTCAATTTTCTACCAAATTGTTATATTTTCGATCCTAAAATAGGAATTTTCTACAAAAAAGTTAATATTCAACCGACCTGTTGAACTGTCATTAAAGTATCTACATTTTTGTTTAAAAAAAAAATTAATTAAAAAAAAACTTTTAGTTTCAAATTATGATTCTTCAACCAAAAAAAAAAAAATAAATTTATAAGAAAGTAGTTTAACTTTCAACCAAGGTGTTAAAATTTCAACCTAAAAAAATAAATTTCCAGCAAAAAATTTAATGGTTGATATTTCAAAAAATAAAGATTTGTTTAAAATAAAAAAAAGCAGCTGGAATTCACAAACATGAATTTCCACAAAAAAGACTTGAATCCTCAATTAAAATAGATTAATTTTTAACGAAACAGGTGCATTTTGAACCAAAGAAAATTATTTTGGATAAAAAAGGCGAATTTTCAGCAAAATACAAAAATTTTCAACTAAATAGTGAAGTTCTCTACCAAATTGTTAAATTTTCGAGCCTAAAATAGGAATTTTTTTGCAAAACATTTGAATTTTCCCCAAAAAAGTTAATCTTCAACCTGTCGGTTGAACTTTTAACAAAATAGCTACAACTTCATTGATAAAAATTAATTTCCAACAAAAAAAAAAAGAGTTTTAATTTAAAATTATGATTCTTTAACCAAAGAAATGAACTTTTAAGAAAGTAGTTCAACTTTTAACAAAGGAGTTAAATTTTCAACCTAAAAAAATGAATTTTCAACGAAAAATTTAATGGTTGATATTTCAACAAAAAAAGATTGTATTTAAAAATGAAAAACAACTAGATTTACCGAACATAAATTAAAAAAAAAACGTGAATCCTCCACTAAAACAGATTAATTTTCAACCAAACAGTTGCATTTTGAACCATAAAAATGAGTTTGGATCAAAAAAGGCGAATTTTCAGCAAAGTACAAAATTTTTCAAACAAATAGTTAAATTTTCGAGCGTAAAATAGGAATTTTGTACAAAACATTTTAATTTTTTGCAAAAAAGTTAATTTTTAACCGATTTTTTTATCTTTTACCAAAATAGTTCATTTTTCAATGACAAAAATTTGTTTGTCAACAATGAAAAAAGATTTTAATAAAATTGTTGAATTTTCAAGCCACAAAAATTAATTTTCAAGACACGAAAATGAATTACTAATAAAAAAGTTGAATTTTCAACAAAGTAGTTTAAATTTTAACCAAATAATTAAGTTTGTAACCGAAAAAGATGAATTCTAAGCCAAAAATTCAATAGTAAACTTTTCAACCGAAAAGAATGAACTTTCAACAAAAAATACTTCGATTTTCTTTCTGAGTTTCCCTGTGAAGCCTGCGAGAAATAAATAGGAATTTCGATCATTTATAGACCAAAGAATAATTTTTTAAATAAACATTGTTGTTGATTTTTATTGCTTTAAAATTATTAGGTCAGAAAACTGGAAGTTTTGACACTATTTACGCTATTTTTTGTCTCTAAAAGGCCTTCTTTTCTGAAAACTTTGGAATTGTAAAATCTTTTGAAATTCTGGTGAAACCTTTGGAATCTTTTGACATTTTTATTATTTAAAAATATTTCTTATATTCGTGCTCATTTAATTCTAAGTTTCTATCTCAAAATATATTTTTATAGATTCAATCATAATTTATTATTGACAAGTAAAAACGATAGTAAGCACGATTAATTCTGGAATTTATTATATTATTAAGTAAAAAGTGAAATAGAAGCCTTTTCCAATGGATTAGCTACTCTTTTCTTATAAATTAGAACTGCAGAATACCATCATTATAATAAACAAACTAAATGTTTCAGAAAACAAATCATAATTTTAAGAATTTCATCTCTAACTCTAAATATATTAGTTGCAGTCGTGCTTACACAAAAATTTGTAGGACAATATCAACCTTATTATTCATAATAAATTTAATACTGTTGTGTAGTTTAAAACAAAATAATTTTTGCCTTTTTTATATAACTTACTTTTTCTTCTGATAATGAAGACTTTTAGTTTACCTGAACTTGTAGATATTTTCAATACGAATTGCTTGATACTATATAAATAGTTTTCGTATTTATATATTCCTTTTTTTTTATCTCTAAAATAAAAATAATATTTACAAATGATATGGGTAACCATTAATTTATAATGAATTACGTGAAAATTTGTTTCTAAAAATTGTTTTCTATAAAAGTACGTGGAACACTATTAAATTTACTATAAAAAGTTCGGTTATTATCAATTACTACATTTAAAAAGTTCTAAGAAATTTCCAAGAACTTTAAAAAGTTTTAATTTCAATAGATTGTAAAGAATTCGAAATATTTTAGGATTTGTTTTAAATTTCAAGACATTTTCAAAAGATTAACATTTTTTAAGGAATTCACCAGGACTTAAATTATTTTAAGGGATTTAAACAGTTTTTCATGGGATTTTAAAGAATTTCGGAAGATATGAAGCGATTTTATAGAACCTACAAGGTTTTGAGATATTTAAAAAGATTTTAAGGGCTTTTATAAGATTTCCAAAGATTTTAAAAATTTTAAGAGATTTTGAAAGATTTCAACACGCTTTATATTGATTTTAATAATTTGAAGATATTTTAAAGGATTTTAACGATTTTATTGCATTTAAAAATTTTTTTAAAAATTTTTAAGAGCTTTGAAAAATTTCAAGGGATTTCGAAAGAGTTCAAATGATTTGAAATATTTTAGGGTATTTTTAAAGATTTCAAGGAATTTTCAATTGATTTTAGTTATTTAATGGGATTTCAAATGATTTGAAATGTTACAGGGTATTTTTTAAAGATTCCAAAGAATTTTTAATAAATTTGAATAATTTTAAGGGATTTCAAAGATTTTACGGTATTTTAAAAAATTGCACGAAATTTTTGAGAGCTTTGAAAAGTTTCAAGGGATTTTAAAAGATCTTATATGATTTGTAATATTTTCGGGTATCTTAAAAGATTTCAAATATTTTCAAGAAATGTAAAAGTATGTAAGGAATTTCCAAATAGTTAAATAATTTTAAGGTATTTAACAAAAATTGTGGTATTTAAAATTTTTTAGAAGATATGGAATAATTTTATATAATCTATAAGGTTTTAGGATATTTAAAAAGATTCCAAGGGATTTTATAAGATTTCCAAAAATTTCAATGATTTTAAGGGATTTAAAAAGAGTCCGAGGAATTTTTAAGAGATTTTAATTATTTGAAGGTATTTTTACGGATTTTAATAATTTTATTATATTTTTAAAAATTCTAAAGAATTTTTAAAAGCTTCAAAAAGTTTCAGGGCATCTAAAAAGATTCCAAGACATTTTTAAGAAATTTAAAAGTATTCAAGGAATTTCCAAGTATTTAAATTATTCAAAGGGATTTAACAAATCTTTTCGTACGATTTTAAAGAATTTTAAAAGATTCGAAACGATTTTAACATTTTGAAGGTATTTTCAAGGATTTTAATGATTTTATTGCATTTTTAAAATTTCAAGGGATTTCAAAAGATTTCAAAGTATTTGAGTTCCATGGAATTTTTAATGGATTTCTGTAATTTTTAAAACGATTTTAAAGGATTCGAAAGATTTTAGGGGGTTTTAAAAAGATTCCAAAATATTATCAAGAGATTAAAAAATTTTCATTGGATTCACAAGGATCCAAATTATTTAAAGGGATTTAAAAAATTTTTTCGTACGATTAGTAGAATTTTAGAAGATACGAAACGAGTTTATAGAACCTATAAAGTTTTAGGATATTTAAAAAGAATGCAAGGGATTTTATAAGATTTCCTAAGATTTTAATGATTTTAAGGGATATAAAAAGATTTCAAATGATTCGAAATATTTTAGGACATTTTAAAAGATTCCAAAATTTTTTAAGTGATTTAAAAAAAATTCATGGGATTTTAAAGAACTTCGGAAGATGTTGAACGCTTTGATAAAATCTATAAAGTTTGATAATATTTAAAAAGATTCCATGATATTTTAAACATTATAGGGAATTTTCAAAGATTTCAATGAATTTTTAATTGATTTCAGTAATTTAATGAGGTATCAAAGGGTTTGAAATAGTTAGGGGTATTTCAAAAGATTCTATGGAATTTTTAGTAGATTTCAATAATTTGAAGGGATTTCAAAGGATTTTGTGGTATTGTTAAAAATTACAAGGAATTTCCCATAGCTTTGAAAAATTTCAAAGGATTTCAAAATATTTCAAAGGATTTTGAACATTTCAGGGTATTTTAAATGATTCTGTGGAATTTTTAAAACATTTCCGTTATTTGAATAGATTTCAAGGTTTTTATGGTATTTTAAAAAATTGCAAGGAATTTTCAATAGCTTTAAAAAGTGTTAAGGGATTTTAAAAGATTAGAAATATTACAGGGTATTTTAAAAAATTACAATAAATTTTCAAGAGATTTAAAATTTTTTAAGGAGTTACCAAATATTTAAATGTTTTAAGGGATTTAAAAAAGTTTTCTTGTGTTTTCAAAAATTCCCGGAAGATATGGAACGATTTTATAGAACCTATAAGGTTTTATGGTGTTTTAAAAGATTCCAAGGGATTTTATAAGATTTATGAAAATTTTAATGATTTTAAGGTATTTTAAAAGATTTCTAGAAATTTTTGATAGGTTTTAATAATTTGAAGGTATCCTAAAGGTCTTTTTTTATTTTATTGCATTTAAAAAAATTTCAAAGAAGTTTAAAGGTATTTTAAAAGTTTTCAAATGATTGGAAATATTTTAGGGCATTCTAGAAGATTCTAGAAAATGCTCAAGAGATTTAAAAGTATTTTAGGAGTTTCCAAATATTTTAATGATTTTATGTGATTTAACAAAATTTTCGTAGGATTCCAAAGAATTGCGGAATATTTTGAACGATTTTATAGAATCTATAAGATTTTAGGATATTTTAAATGATTCTAAAGGATTTTAAGTTTAAATTTAATTAATTTAATTTCAATTTAATTAATTTAAAGGATTTTAAAACCTTGATAACCTGGAATTTTCCTTGAATTTTTATTAAACCTTGAAAACCTGGAAATCTCCTTGAATTTTTCACGAGAACCTTGATTTTAAATTATTTTTTTTTGTTGGTTTTGAAGCAGTAATTTTACTGAATTGGGAAGAGTAATTTAAATGTTTAAGTATTGTGAAAAAAATCTCGTTTAGAAAAAATCTTGCTTTTGAAAAGTTTTTTATTTATCGAGATAAAATTTATCTTTTGTTTATTACGGAGTAAATAAAGAGATTTCAAGACACTTTTTGTAGACTATACCAATTATTTTATAGGTTGCAAAGAACAGACTTTAATATTGTGAATAATTCTACCATATAAGTTTTTAACTTCTCCGCTAATATAGAATTTCAAAAGGTTGCAAAATATTTCTAAAGATTTCACAAGCATTTTAAAAATTTAAGGATTTAAAGGATTTCAATGATTTGAAAAAGGGTACAGTACACGAGATTTGAAATATTTTGAGAAAATTCACATATTTGAAACGATTTCAAGAAGTTTCAAAACATTTTAGAAGATTTAAAAATTTTCACAAAAATTTCCCAAAGATTTCGAACATTTCATAAAGATTTTAAGGATTTTAAAAATTTAAGAGAGGCATATACATCAGGTTTCGAAGATTTCACAAACATTCCGAAAGATTTCACAAATATTTCAAAGATTTCATGAGGATTTCAAAGAATTCATAAGGATTTTAAAAGATTTCAAGAATTTTAAACATTTCAAGAAGGGTACAGTACACCAGTTCTAAAGATTTCATAACATTTAATTTTCAATGATTTCGAAAGGTTTGAACAAATTTCAGACGATTTAAAAAGATTTTAATAATTTCGAATGTACAGAAAAAAATTCACGAATAAAGATTAAAGAAAGATTTCAAACATTTCGTAAAGATTTAAAAAAATTGCACAAAGTTTTCATAGATTTCAAAGCTTTAAAGTGCTTAAAATATTTCAACAAGTGTTACAACAGATTTTAAAGATTTCAAAAGATTTTAAGTATTTTAAACAATATAAAAATTTTTATAGAAGATTTACAAAGATTTTAAATATTGCAGTGATTTCAAACGAATACAAAGACTTCAGAAAGATTTCACAAATATTTCAAAGATTTCATAAAGATTTACAAAGGAAAATGCATATATTTGTGTTGCAAATCCCAGTATTTTTTAAAAAATTGAACTATTTTCTTGACAATTTAATTACTTTTTTCAAAAATCATTCTTTTTGGTTGAAAATTAACTTCTTTGTTGAAAATTCAACTGTTTTGTTGGAAATTTGTCTTTTTGGGTTCAAAAATCTTTCTTAGTTAAAAATTCGTCTACTTTGCTAGAAAAATCGACGATTTGTTTTAAAAACTAGTTTTTGTGTTTAAAATTCATATCTTTAGATTAAAATTTCGGCTGTTTTTCTATAAAATTTGTCTTAGCTTGAAAATTCAGTAATTTGGTTGAAATTTGTTTTTTTTTTCTTAACTGAAAAATCTTTCTTAGTTGAAAAAACATCTAAGAAGCTTTCAAAAGATTTCAATGATTTCAAACGAACACAAAAGATTTCCCAAACAAAAATTTAAGAAAGATTTTACAAATATGTCAAAGATTTCATTAAGATTTCAAAAGATTTCAAAGGATTTTAAAGTATTTCAAATATTTTGTGATATTTTTAAACATTGCAAATAATTTTCAAGAGCTCTAAAAATTTTTAAGGGATTTTAAAAGATCAGAAATATTTTAGGGTATTTTTAAAAATCACAACAAATTTTGAAGAAATTGAAAAGTAATTAAGGAGTTTCCAAATATTTAAATGATTTTAAGGGATTTAAAAAAGTTTTCTTGAGTTTTCAAAGAATTCCGGAAGATATGAAACGATTGTATAGAACCTATAATTTTTTATGGTGTTTAAAAAGTTTCCAAGGGATTCTATAAGATTTTCAAAAATCTCAATGACTTTAAGGTATTGGAAAAGATTTCTAGAAATTTTTGATAGATTTTAATAATTTGAAGGTATCTTGCATTTTAAAAAATTTCAAAGAATTCTCAAGAGCTCTGAAAAATTTCGAGGGATTTCAAAATATTTCAAAGGATTTTAAATATTTCAGGGTATTTTAAAAGATTCCATGGAGTTTTCAATAAATTTCAAGGTTTTTACGGTATTTTTAAAAATTGCAAAGAATTTTTAATAGCTTCAAAAAGTTTCAAAGGATTTCGAAATATTTAAAATGATTTGAAATATTTTGTGGTATTTAAAAAGATTTTAAAAATTTTTCAAGTGATATAAAAGTATTCAAGGAATTTCCAAATGTTTAAATATTTTCAAGGCATTTGAAAAAATATTCGTGGGATTTCAAAGAATTTCGGAATGTTTAGAACGATTTTATAGAATCTATAAGGTTTTAGGATACTGAAAAATATTTCAAGGGATTTCAAGTATTTTAGGGAATTTTCAAAGATCAGAATATTAAAGAATAGAATATCGCAAAATTATAATTTTGGTCTTTAAATGTTAATGATCAGGGAAAATGAAAATGTAGTCAGGAAAAAATCAGGAAATTTTGAAAATGAAGTTTTGTGGATACTAATTGCATTTTTCAAACTTTGCGACTTTTGAGGCGCCCAAATGTCCCCTATTTCCCCTAAAATATTCTTTAGGGTCACTGTGAAGCCTGTTTTAGTAATTTTTTTTATAAGCATATACTTTTTAAAATTATTTTTAAAAGTTTGAGAATTACTTTTATGTTTTTATGTTTTCAGGATGTCATATAAAAGTTCATAAGGAACATTTAGACAAAAAAGAAGACGCCATAGCTCCATGCAAACTGCATTACGATCCAAACAGCGCTCGAGAGCTGTTAGTTCTTGCAGGAAGTCCTGATGATCAGAAGTACTGGGTAACACGATTGTCGAGACGAATTCAAAAATGTGGTTACAAGGCGAACTCACATGTGGACGGGACGGGGCAACGTGTCTCGCCAAGGTAGCGTAGCAGAGCAACCGGGGACTAAATAGCTCTTTTGTGTTGTGGCGTCGCATGATTGGGTGTAGAGAGGTTAGAGCTCTTTGTTTTTTCTTCCCTTCTACCTTCTTCTATTCGAAAAAATCATATTTTTATTCAATTTAGGAAAATCTCTTCAGTATTAATCAAAATTTACATTCCTCGAGTCACGTCCAAAATTCAATTTTAACTACGAAATTCTTGGAAATTAAAAAAAAAAGAAGAATTAATATGCAAAGTAAAAGTTGAAGAATTTAATTTTTACATTGGGACAGGAGATTTAATAAAGAATTATAATTTTGAATTTGTGACAGGGAATTTCTGTATGGAATTATAATTTTCATTTTGGAACAGGAAATTTCCACAAAGAATTAGAATTTTTTACTCTGGGACAGAGAATTTTTGAAAATAATTTTAATGCTATTTTAGAATAATAGAATTTTAAAACATCCCTGTTACAAATCAGAATTCGTAAGAATTTTAAACTTCCCTCTTCCAAATTTTGGAAAAAGGGAGTTACTTTATTTCTGAATTATAATAAAAATTGTAATTGCGACTTGATATGGGTATTTTCTCAAAATATTATCATTGTTCGTAAAGAATTCAGATTTTCATTCTAGGTTTACTTCAGAACAGAAAATTTCGTTAAAAATTATATTTTTTACTTTAGGACACAAGGTTTCCATAAAGAATTATAATTTAACTGGAAGAGGTAATTTTGAAAATAAATTTGTCACTTGGTATAGGGAATTTTCTAAAAGAATCATAATTTTGAGTTTGGAGCGGGAATAAATAAATGGAAAAAATTCTTGTAAAGCGTTATAATTTTGACTTTCGAACTGGAAATTTCCGTAAAGAATTAGAATTTTTACTTTGAGACAAGGAATTTTCTAAAATAATTATTATTTTCATCACAGGTTTATTTTAGAACAGGGAATTTTGTTAAAAAGTATACTTTTTACTTCAGAAAAGGAAGGTTCCGTAAAGAACTATAATTTTACTTGAAACTTTGAATTTTTGACATGGAACGGCAATTTTTTTAAAGAATTTTAATTCTAAATTTTGATGAAATTGTGATTTGGTACAGGAAATTTTCTAAAAGAATTGTAATTTCGAGTTTGTAGGGGGAATAAATAAATGGGAATTTCGTAAAGAATTCTAATTTTCTGTTAGGACAGGTAATTTTTCATATGGAAGGGGAAATTTTGGAAAATAATTTTAATTACAACTTTTGAAAAGAGAATTTACAAAAACGATCCTTGTTTTAAGTCAAAATTCGTTACATTTTGAAAATTCTTTCTTCCAGATTTTGAAAATTCCTTGACACAAATCAGAATTAGTTTGAATTTTAAATTCTTTTTTCTTGGAAATAATAATTTGACGGAATTTAAAACTTTCCTCGTTAAATTTTAGAAAAAGAGAAGAAATTAATTATAATTTAGACTTTTGGTCAGGAAATTTTCATAAAGAATTATAATTCAGACTTTGAAACAGAGAATTTCCGTAAAGAATTATAATTTTGTCTTTGAACAGGGAGCTTATAAAATGGAACGAGAAATTTTAAAAAATAATTTCCATTCTAATTTATAAAAACGGGATTTACAAAAAAAGTCCCGGATTTATTTCAAAATTCGTCATGTTTTGAAAATTCCTTGACCCAAATCAGAATCGGTTTGAATTTAATAATTATTTTTTCTTGGAAATAAAAATTTGCCAGATTTTAAAACTTTTTTATTTAAATTTTAGAAAAAGGGAAGAAATTAATTATAATTTATACTTTAGGTCAGGGAATTTTTCAAAAGAATTTTTATTCTGATTTAGAAAAAGATAAGAAAAAATCCCGTTCCAAATTTTAGAAAAAAAGAAATATAAAATGTTGCAAATAAATATAATTCTTATTTGGAACAGGGAATTTTTGAAATTAATTTAATTATGACTTCGTATAGGGAATTTTCTAAAAGTATTATAATTTTGAGTTTGGAGGGCAGATAAATGAATAAAAAATAAAAAATTACCGTAGCGAATTAAATTTTGACTTTAAAACAGGGAATTTCGTAAAGAACGATAATTTTGTCTTGAAACAGGTAATTTTTTTTCATTTGGAAATTTTTGAAAATAATTTTGCTTCTGATTAATAAAAAGTGAATTTACAAAAAAACCCGTGATTAAAGTCAGAATTTGTCAGAGTTTGAAAATTCGTTGTTGCAAATCAGTATTTGTTTGAATTTAAAAATTCTTTTTTTCTTGTAAATAAAAATTTATCCAGGATTTGAAACTTTCTCCTTTAGATTTTAGAAAAAGGGAAAAATTAATTAATTTTTAAATATTAGGTCAGGGAATTTCCGTAAAGAATTATAATTTTTCTTGGAACAGGGAACTTGGGACATGGAACGGGAAATTTTGAAAAATATTTCTTATTTTGATTTAGAAAAAGAGAATAAAAAAAAAACAATGTTCCGAATCAGAATTTGTCAGAATTTTGAAATTCCTTGTTCCAAATTTTGGAAAAAGTAGTTACTATATTTTTAAATTATAATAAAAAATATTGTAAATAAATATAATGCTTACTTAGAACGGGGAATTTTAGAAATTAATTTAATTGCAACATGCTGTAAGGACTATCCTTGTTCCAAGTCAGAATTAAACTTTTTTTTTTAATTTCTTGTTCCAAATCAGAATTGTTTGAATTTAAAAATTCTTTTTTTTTGCATATAAAAATTTGCCAGAATTTGAAACTGTCGTCTTCCAAATTTCAGAAAAAAGGGAGTTATAATAAATAAATGTTGTAAAATATAATTCTGACTTGAAACAGGGTGTTTCCGTAAGGAATTATAATTTTCGTTCAATTCCTTTTTTTCTCACATAAAAATTTGCCAGAATTTGAAACTGTCTTCCAAATTTTAGAAAAAAGGGAGTTATAATAAATAAATGTTGTAAATAAATATAATTCTGACTTGAAACAGGCAATTTCCGTAAAGAATTATAATTTTCGTTTAATTTCCGTTTTTTTGCATATGAAAATTTGCCAGAATTTGAAACTAACCTCTTCCAAATTTTAGAAAAAATAGGAGTTGTAATAAATAAATGTTGTAAATAAATATAATTTTGCCTTGAAATAGGGAATTTCCGTAAAGAATTATAATTTCCGTTTTGGACTAGGTCATTTCCATAAAGAATTATAATACAATTTTCACTTTTCTATTTCCAATCAGATTTGCAATTCTTATAACTAAAAATTAGCTGATGTTCCAACTCAGAATTATAATTTTTTTTCCATAATTCCGTTTTCAAATTAGAAATCTCTTAAATCTTTTAAAATGATTTGAAATCTCTTGAAATCTTTAAAAATCGTTTGAAAACATTCAAATCTTTTGATTTTTTTTACATTGATCGGGAAAAATTAACAATTGACTGGCAGAAAACCGGGAAATGATCAGGAATTTAAAATTATCCGTCGGATAGACACCCTGAATTTGGATGGCACGCTCCTAAATATCTTCATTCATAGTAAATAAATCAAAATAAAAAAAGAGGAAAGAAAAAGAAGTCATTCTCCAAAT
>JAUELO010000097.1:4524671-4541249 GCA_032357855.1 Amphibolips quercusostensackenii
ACTGTAAAAAATAACATTGAAAATCTAAAGAAATAAAATTTTTGGAAAAGCCACACGGAACACGCAAGAAATGAATACAAAAGTTGTTCAACCAAAAAATATCTACAAATTTATTATTAAATATTTTTTGATAGGTTAAGTAGTTTTTGTTTTAATTGTAAAAAAAATTAATAAAATTTCTGGCGTAGCTGCGAAAAAAGAATAATGTTAAATAGGGAATAAATAATAAAGTAATTATAAAAATTGAAATTTTTATACATAATAATATAATTATATTGAATATAGTAAAGAAAAGTGCGCGTTTCGCACTAATTTTAATCGATCACTAACCACGAGATACGTTATGAGAATGTGTTCGTTAAAGCCGAATGAGCTTTAACAAAAGAGAATTCACAACCACCAAATTACAGTTTTCGATGTTCTGACTTTAAATTTAAAAAGGTCAGATTCATCAATTTAGTTGAAAATTAATATCTTTGAATGACAATTTAACTATTTTATTAAAAATTCGTTTTATGGTCGATAATTATTCTTGGTTAAAAAATTATCTTTTCCGTTTAAAAATTCAACTATTTAGTTCAAAATTCATATATTTTCTTAAAAATCCATATTGTTTGGTAGAAAACTAATCTTCTTGGTTGAAAATTATTCTTTTCGGTCAATAATCCAACTACTTGGTTAAAAGTTAAACTAGTTTATCAAAAAATCGTTCTTTTGGCAAATCCATCAATTTATTTGAAAACTCATCTCATCGACTGATAATTTAACTATTTTGCTGAAAATGCATTTTTTTGATGAAGGTTCACCTTTTTGGATAAAAATGCAATTATTTCCTTGAAAATTATTTTTTTCCTTTGATTGAAAATTCTTTTTTCTCTTCATTGAAAACTAATTTTTCAACAAAGAATTTAATTATTGCATATCTGCTTGCATATTAATCTTCTTGGTTGAAATTTTTTTGCTTCTTCTTGTAAATATCGGGGGGAGGGTCGGCACACAAAGAATTTGCAGGAAGAAAAAAAATAGAACTAAGTTTCAAACTCAAATGAAAAAGATTTTTTTCCAAAGAGCCTATTAGGGATGTTCAACTAGTAAATGAAATAAAGAAGATCTTTAATTTTTTTGCCCGAATACTAGCCCGAAAAACGATCAAATCAATTGATTCTATTTTGGTTTTATTTTGCACTATATTCTAGAGCGACAGAAGAAGCCGACGCCTCCATTCCATACCACTCCACGTCGCGTTAGGCGGTGTACCGGACCACTTTACTTTTGGGCGGTGCACCGCACCGCTTTACTTTTGGACGGTGTACCGCACCACTTTACTTTTGGATGGTTTACCGCATTACTTTATTTTTGGGCGGTGCACCGCACCACTTTACTTTCAGACGGTGTACCCCACCACTTTACCTTTAGTCGGTGAACCGCACCACTTTACTTTTAGTCGGTGAACCGCACTACTTTACTTTTGGGTGGTGTACCGCACCACTTTACTTTTAGTCGGTGTACCGCACCGTTTTACTTTTTGGCAGTAGACCGCACCGTTTTAATTTTTGCGGTGTACCGCACCACTTTACTTTTAGACGGTGTGCCGCACCACTTAATGTTTGGGCGGTGTACCGCACCACTTTACTTTTGGGTGGTGCACCGCACTACTTTACTTTTGGACGGTGTACCGCACCACTTTATTTTTAGGCGGTGCAGCGCACCACTTTACATTTAGTCGGTGAACAGCACCACTTTACTTTTGGGTGATGTACCGCACCACTTTACTTTTAGGCGGTGTACAGCTTCAAGTCTTGTGTATAAGCATAGGACCTGGAGCTACACAGCGATCAAGCGCGACGGAGAGCGGTACACCGACCAAAAGCGACGTGGCGTGGTATGAAAGGAAGGCGTCGAAATTGAATTGATTCCGATAAAAGAGGTTTGATAGATTTTCAAGAGGATTTTAAACTTACCCGACGTTCTTCCTCTCGAGCAGCTCTCAAGTGTGTTTCGATTGCATCCAAATCGATTTTCGGCATCGCTGTTTCGATGTTATAAACGTCGAAACCACCTGGAGGCATAAGAATTTTCAGTAATATTTTTTTTTTTATGTAAATTACACAAAAATAAAACTAGAAAGTCGTTGCGAACAGTAAGAGTTTTAATTTTGAGGAAACCAAAATTATAAAAGAGCTTCTTGTGTATGACCTGCTCAAAAGACAATTAAAGCAGAAATGAAGAGAAGGAAATAGAAAGGAAGGTGAGTTATGACTATAGAGAGTCTATTAAAAAGTATGAAGAGAAGAGCGAAACTCATGATGTAAAAATAAACTGTGAATCAATTGAAAGGGACTGAGAAGAAGAAAGATTAAATCAGAAATAAAAAGAGTAAATAACTTTTTACGTAATCATCAAACGAGGATCGTTTTTATTAAGATCAAAATAAAATATACTTTCTCATGCTTTTGGTGCATAAAAAAGTGCATAAGAAAGTAGATTTAATTTTGATCTTAAAAAAAAGTTGTAATAAACACTGACAGGGAGATAATATGAACTGGATTTTTTCAAAGTCTTATAAATTCCCTAGTGAGAGTCTATTAGATGACTATTAATTTTCCAAAACATTATTCGCAAATGGCAACCGTTTTCGAAAAAGACTTTTCCAAAAAAAAATTATGTCTTGAAATATTTATTTATTAAATATCATGTAAAATTTTGAAAAATTACATGAATATAATATTTTTTAGCACTTTATTGAAATAGACAATTAACTGTTTTGAATGTTTTTTTTTCAAACACGTTTTTTTAAAGACAATTATAAATTTTTTTACGAATTCCAAAGATTTGAATTGTTTTTAAGGAATTTCAAAAAATTCATAGAGAACATAAGAAAATAAAATAAATTTTATTTCAAAACATTTTTACGGATTTCGAAAATTTCAAGTGAAATAAAGAAATTAATAAAAATTCAAAGGATTTCATAGATTTTAAGTTATTTTAAAAGATTCCAAAGAATCGCTGGAAATTCAAATGTTAAAACTGCAACTTTTCAGTTTTTATTTTTATGTAACTTTTTAATTTTCGACAGTTAAAATTTAAACTGTTAAAGATTCAACTGTTAAAAATAAAACAAAATTGATAATTTAAATGTTCAGAATTGAATTTTCAATTTTCTTTAATTTCCAACAGATGAATTTTAAATTACGAAAAATTCAATTTTCTTTACTTTGAAACAGTTTAATTTGTAATTGTTGAATATTCAACTCTGTCAAGGGATTTGTATGAATTTCACCGATTTTTAGGGATATGAAAGATCTTAAAAAATTTGTAAAGAAATTAAATGTTTAAAGTTATTTTCAAGGGCTTCAAAAACTAGATGCAAATTCAATTCTTTATAATTCAATTTTCAGTTTTCTTTAACTTCTGATTGTTGAATAGTCCCTTTAATTTTTCTTCAATTTTCAAAAATTTTTAACAGTTGCATGTTTAACTATTGAGAATTGAAAAAAAAATTAAAGAAAATTATAGAATAAATTGTGTCAATAAATTTCGACGAATTTCAATGATTTCAAGGGATTTGAAGGGATTTCAACAAACTAATTTTTTTTTTAGATTTCAGAATTTCTTAAAAACTTCTTAAGAATTTTTGAAGATTCAATTCAATAGTAGAAATGAAAATGATTAAAAATTAAAAACTCAATTTTTTTTCTTCAATTTTCTAGTGTTGAATATTCCATTTTCAATTTTTTTCAATTTTTAACAGTTAAATTCTTTACTGTTTGACAATCGAAGAAAATTGACGACAATTTTAAATACATCTGTCAAGAAATTTCCACGGATTTTAACGATATTAAGGGATCAAAAATGTACTATTTACATAATTGTAAATGATAATTTAATAAATAAAGCTTTCAATACATAAATTTTTTTACTTAGATTTCTTCAAAAACTAAAATTTTCTTGTAATTAAATCATAAATATATTGACCATAATGTTTTTGAAATTTGCAATTTTTAGAAATGTGTCTTTTTTGAATTATTACTTTTTTCAATTCAAAAACTGGAGTCATCTAAATAGATTAGTTCGGAATCAAATACAAAAAAAGGATCATTTTTAGGGTTTCTTAGTCCCGGTCGAAACCCTTATAGTTTTAATCGGGTGTTCCTCTGTCTTACTTTTTTCTTTTTTCTCGGAAAGAGAAGCGAAAGAAGAAAAGTAATGGTAGAAGGGGAAGTAGGGAGGGGGCGAGAAGTAAGATAACTGAAGTAGATAAGGGAGAAAAAGTAGAAGAGTAGGGGAGGAGAAGTAGGGGAGGATGGATAAGTAAGAGGAGGGAGAAAAACTAGTGGGCGTAGGAAAGGGGATCAGGAGTGAGAGAAGAAAGTACTGATGGGATAGTAAATATAGGAAGTGAGGGAAAGTAGAGAAAGGGACGAGAAGTGGGAGAATGAAAGTAGAGAAGGGAGAAAAGTATGAGAGTAAGCGAGGATGAATGAGTAAGGCGCGGGAGGGAAAGTAGCGGGTTTAGGAAAGAAGATGATGAGTGAGAGAAGAAAGTACTGGAAGGATGGTAAGTATAGCAAGTGATGGAGAGTAGAGGAGGGGACGAGAAGTGGGAGAACGCAACTATATGAGGGAGAAAAGAAGGCAGGGGAGGGGGTAGTGTAGGGAGGACGGATAAGTAAGAGGAGGAAGAAAAAGTAGTCAGTGTAGGTGAGGAAATGAGGGAGAAAAGTAGGAGAGTAGGGGAAAAGGAAGAGGAGGACGGATAAGTAAGGGAAGGAAAGAAAAGTAGTGGGTGTAGGAGAGGGTTTGAGAAGTAAGAGAAAGGAAGTATAAGACGAATGGAAAGAATAGGAAGTGAGGGAAAGAAGGGGGGACGAGAAGTAGAAGAATGGAAGTATAAGAGGAAGAAAAGTAGTGGTTGTAGGAAAGGGGATGAGAAATAAGAGAAAGAATGTACTGGAACAATTAGAAGTATGAAAAGTGCGGGAAAGTAGAAAAAGGGAGAAGAAACGAGAGAACGAAAGGAGATAAGGGAGAAAAGTATTGGGTGCATAGGGAGAGGATGAGGAATAATTGAAAGAAAGTATTGGACCGATAGAAATTATAGGAAGTGAGGGAAAGTAGAGAAGGGGAAGAGAAGTGGGAGAATGGAAGTAGATGAGGAAGAAAGTAATAGTAAATAAAAATTAATAGTAAAAAGTAGATGAGAAAGGAGAGAAAGAATGTACTGGACCGAAGAAAAGCATTGAAAGTGAGGGGAAGTATAGGAGGGGATGAGAAGTAGGAGAACGGAAGTAGAGAAGGCAGAAAAAGTAGGAGAGTAGGGAAGGTAAAGTAGAGGAGGGGAAGCAGGGGAGGATGGTTAAACAAGGGAAGGCAGGAAAAGTAGTAAGTGCAGGGAAGGGGATAAGGGGTGAAAGAAAGAAAGCACTGGACCAACGGAAAGTATGGAAGGTAAAGAAAAGTAGAGGAGGGGACGAGAAGTGGATGAACGGAAGAAAAGAAGAGAGAAAAAGTAGGTGAGTAGGAAGGGGGAGTAGGGAAGAATTAATAAGTAAGGGGAGAAAGAAAAACTAGTGGGTGTCGTAGAGGGGATGAGGACTGAAAGAAAGTACTTGACCGATGGAAATTATGGAAAGTGAGGCAAAGTAGAGAAGGGCAGGAGAAGTGGGAGAACGAAAGTAGATGAGGGAGAAAAGTAGGTGACTTAGGGAGAAAGAGTAGGGAAGGACTGATAAGTAAAGAGAGGAAGGTAAAGTAGTGGGTGTAGGGGAGGGGATGAAAGCTGAGAGAAAGAATGCACTGGACCGATGGAAAGTATTGGAAGTGAGAAAAAATAGAGAAGGTGATGAGATGTGTAAGAAAGGAAGTAGTTGATTGAGAAGAGTAAGGGTGCGGGGAGGGGATGAGGAGTGAGGAGTGAGAGAAAAAAGTACCGGAGGGATGGTAAGTATTGAAAGTAAGGGAAAGTAGATTAGGTGACGAGGACTTGGAGAACAGACGTAAAGAAGGGAGAAAAAGTAGGTAAGTAGAGAAGGAGTAGGGGAAGACGGATGAAGGGACGAAGGTGAAGGGTGAAGTGAGAGGTGGGATGCAGTAGGAGGGGAAGTAAAAGAGAAAGAGTAGGTAACGAGAGGTAGGGAGAGGGCAAAAAGTAGAGGAAGTAGGTGTCACGAAGTGAGAGGAGGGCAGTAGATGATAAGATAAGATTGGACTAATTTTTATACTCCAATTGATAAAATATTGCTTTCAATTTACCAGCTCTGCGTTTATCTGGACGGCGCTGAGATGAGTGGTTCTGTTGCCTTCTCCTGGCCTGATTCCTAGCCATTTTTTCTTTCTTTTTAGCATCAGCGCTAGAAGCTTCAGGTAGGTCTCGATCCAGAAGCTTATTTGTATCTTCTCTTATACCTTCCTTGACGATGCCAGTGAGAGGAAGTGATCTGGGAGCTCGAAGATCAACAGCCTCCATGGCTACAACGTCCGGTACCGGTTGAACGTATTTCTCAAGGTCAACCCCGATATCTCGCCCAATGCTGGACAAAAGGTCTATTTCATCGAGTTTCGCATAAGGAGGATTTTCCTCAGAGGAGTCGGAGTTACTTCCCGAATCCTCAACGCTGTTGGGGATGGAAGCGCCCTGACGGTTTCCTATCTTGATAGATTGGGGCAACTCCTTGGCCTCGCGAATCAGGTCGATGTGCTCGACAGCTGCGTCTTCCGCCTGTGGTTGGAAGATAAGAATGAGTGATAAGGACTTATGGTTCATTGAGCACAGAATATAGCCTAGGTGAAGCACCTCTAACGGACCGGAATGTCTATTTTTATTATCTCCTTTTCCTTTTCTTTGCTCAGTCAGCAGGCTTAATTTATATATGTTTCCACACTTTGTAGAGTCAGGAAAAACTGAAGTGGAAGGGGCTATCATTATTATAGTCACGTCTCAGAGTTCTAATTAGGTCTTTACACTTTACAAAAATTACAAGTTGTACTTCAGATATTTTATGTAAGAAAAATTGAAAATGATGGTAATTAAAGACGTTTTAAGCTGCTTTTTTACTCTTCTAGCACTTTTGAATTGGCTCTTTTAGGCAGTGGGGGTGGGGGGCAATTGGTCTAAATCATTTTTCTTTGAACGAAAATTGATCTATTTTGTTGAGAATTTTTTTTTGTAGAAAGTTAATCTTCTTGGTTTAAAATTTAATTTGCATAAAAACTGATGTTCTTTTTTGAGAATTCGTCTTTTTTAATGAATATTTAATCTTTTTGTTTAAAAATGCAATGTTATGGTCGAAAATAAATCTGTTTTAGTTAAGAATGAAACCGATTTGTTGAAAATGGCTCTTTTTTATTCAAATACACTGCTCAAAAGATTAAATCTGAATATTTTCTGTTTAAGAATAAATTTTTGTAACTTAAAATTTAATTATTAAATTGTTGGTAGGAAATTTACATTTTTTAGTTGAAGCTTTAAATATTTGGTTGTGAATTGATTTGTTGTGTTGAAAATGCCTCTTTTTTGGTAGGAAATTAATTTTCTCGGTGGAAAATATTTAACTTATGGATTAATAGTTTATCTACTTTGTTCAAAAACTTTGTTGCTGTTGTTATAGTAGAAAATAAATTTTATTGTTAAAAATGCAACAGTGTGATAGGAAGCCAAACTGTTTTTTATTAAAATAAAAGTAATTTTTAGTTGAAATATTAACTATTACATTTTTCGTTGAAAATGGATCTTTTTACGTTGAAAATTCAATTACTTTGTTGATAATTCGTTTTTGTTGTGTTAAAAAATTTTTTTACTGAAAATTCAAGAATTTGGTTTTTTTGTTGAAAATTAATTTTTTGTAATAAAAATTTAACTATTGCATTGTAGGTTAAAAATGTTTTTTTTTTTGGTTTAAAAATTCAACTTTTTTGTTAAAAATTTATTTTGTTGAAAATTCATCTGTTTTGGTTAAAAATGAATCTTTTTGTTTGAAAGTTCAACATTTTAAATGAAACTTTTTTTTGGCTGAAAAATCTTTCTTGACTGAAAATTTAACTGCCTTTGAAAATTCAACTCTTTGATAATTCGTCTTTTTTTAATTCAAGTGTTTTCTAGGAAATTCGCCTTTTGTGCTGAATTTTTTTTTTGTAATAAAAGTTTAACTATTTAATTTTTGTTAAAAAATATTTTTTTCCGTTTAAGAATTTAACTATTATGTTGAAAACTAATTTTGTTGAAAATTCGTCTTTTTTGGTTAAAAATTAATCTTTTTTGGTTGAAAATTCAACATTTTGGATGAAACTTTTTTTCTTTATTTTCTAAAAACTCTTTCCTAGTTGTAAGTTGAACTATCATTGAAAATTCAACTCTCTTTGGAAATTCGCTTTTTTTTTAAATTTAACTGTTTTGTAGAAAATTCGTTTTTTGTTCTTAAATATAATTTTTTGTAATAAAAATTTAACTATTGAATTTTCAAAAAAAGAACGTATTTTGTTTCTGTTACAAAAATTTTACTATTTAATAGAAAATTCAACTGTTTTGTAGGAAATTTGTTTTTGTTTGCTGTAAATTAATTTTTTGCAATAAAAATTTAACTGATGCGTTTTTGTTTAAAAAATGTTTTTTTTTTTAGTTTAGAAATTCAACTATATGGTTTAAAATTTGTTTTGTTGAAAATTCGTTTTGTCCTAAAAACTAATCTTTTCTTTTGGAAATTTAGCTTTCTGGTAGAAAATTTAACGTTTCGGATAAAATTTTTTTCTTTATTGACGGAAAAATTTTTCTGATAAGTCAGCTCTCGTATAAAATTCGTCTTTTTTTTTTAAATTCAACTATTTGATAGAAATTTCAATTGTTTTGTAGGAAATTCTTTTTTTTTGTTAGGAATTAATTTTTTGTAGTAAAAATTTAAATTGAATTTTTGTTTATAAGCTGTTTTTTTAGTTTAAGAATTCAACTATCTGGTTAAAAATTTATTTTGTTGAGAATTCGACTTTTTTGGTTGAAAAGTAATCTTTTTGGTTAAAAATTAAGCTTTTTGGTTGAAAATCCAACATTTTGGATGAAACTTTTTTCTTTATTGACTGAAAAATTTTTCTTTGTTAAAAATTCAGCTTTCTTTGAAAATTCGTCTTTTATTAAAAATCCAACTATTTGATAAAAATTTCAACTGTTTTATAGGAAATTTTTTTTCTTTTTTGAAAATTAATTTTTTGTAACAAAAATTTAACTATTGCATTTTTGGTTGAAAAATACTCTCTTTGGAAATTCATTTTCTTTTTAAATTTATCTTTTTTTTGGAAATTCATCTATTTTGGTTAAAAATACAACTGCTGGTTGAAAATTCAACATTGTGGATGAAATTTTTTTTTTGTACACTGAAAAACCTTTCTTGGTTAAAAATTCAACTATCGTCAAACAATTCGTCTTTTTAAAAATTTAACTTTTGGTAGAAAATTCAACTGTTTTGCAGGAAATTCTTGTTTTTTTGTTGAAAATTAATTTTTTGTAATAAGAATTTTACTATTGCATTTTTGTTGCAAAAATTAATTTGGTAGTTTGAAAATTCAACTATATTTGGTTGAAAATTTATTTTGTTGAGAATTTGTCTTTTTTTGTTAAAAATTAATCTTTTGGTTAAAAATTCAACATTTTGTACGGATTTTCTTTCCGCATTGACTGAAAAATGTTTCTTGGTTGAAAGTTCAACTCTTGTTAAAAATTCGTCTTTTTTCTAAATTCTACTATTTAATAGAAAATTCAACTGTTTTGTAAAAAATTCGTTTTTATTGTTAAAAATTATTTTTTTGTAATAAAAACTCAACTATTGCATTTTTGTTTAAAAAATGTTATTTTTTTAATTTTAAAATTCAACTACTTGGCTGAAAATTTATTTTGTTGAGAATTCGTCTTTTTTGGTTGAAAATTAATCTTTTTGTTTAAAAATTCATCTTTTTGGTTGAAAATTTAACATTTTGGATAAAACTTTCTTTCTTTATTCACTGAAAATTCTTTCATGGTTGAAAACTTAAGTTTCGTTAAAAAATTCGTCTTTTTTTTGAAAATGCAACTATTTAATGGAAAATTCAACTGTTTTGTAAAAAATGCTTTTTTTTAAATTAATTTTTTTGTGATAAAAATTTAACTATTGCATTTTTGTTTCAAAAAAGGTGTTTTTTTAGATAAATCTAGATTCATCTTTTTGGTTGAAAATTCATCGCTTTGGTTAAAAATTTAACATGTTACATAAATTTGTTTTTCTTTATTGACTGAAAAATCTTTCTTGGTTAAAAATTCAACTCTTGTTATAAACTCGTCATTTTTTGAAAATTCATCTCTTTTTTAAAAAATTCATCTATTTCAGTTACAAATACAACTTTTAGTTGAAAATTCAACTGTTTTTGATTAAAATTAAAAATATTTTTTATTTGCAATATTGATGATTACATTTTTCGTTAGAAATGCATGTTTTTATGTTGAAAATCAAACTACATACTTTGTTGGAAATTCGTTTTTTTTGTTAAAAAATTTTTTTTTACCGAAAACTTTTTTGTTAATAAGTTATATTTTCGGAATTACAATTTAACTGTTCTGTAGAAAACTCGTCTTGATAACTGTAAAATTAAACAATTTAGTAAAAATTAAACTATTTAATAGAAAATTTAACTGTTTTGTAGAAAATTAGTTTTTTTTTGTTCAAAATTAATTTTTTGTAATAAAAATTTAACTACATATTGCCTTTTTGGTTAGAAAAAAATTTTTTTTGGTTTAGAAATTCAACTATTTTTTTGAAAATTTATTTTCTTGAAAATTCGTTTTTTGGTTAAAAAGTAATCTTTTTGATTGAAAATTCGTCTTCTTTTGAACATTTAACCATTCGATAGAAAATTAAACTGTTTTGCAGGAAATTCGTTTTCTTTTGTTAAAAATTAATTTTTTGTAATAAACATTTAACCATTGCATTTTTGTTTACAAAATGTTTTTTTTTTAATTCTAATATTTGGTTGAAAATTTATTTAGTTGAGAATTCGTCTTTTTTAGTTTAAAATTAATCTTTTTGTCTTTGTTTATTCAACTCATTTGTCTCGCGTCGTTTATGTATAACCCCTAAATAAATTTACAAAAAAAAGTAGAGAGGTAAAAATTACGTAATCTGGGGGGGAGGGGCAAAACTTACAGACGTATATACATAAAAGATAAAGTAATTAAATTTTTTTCAAATGTGTAGCCTAAGACATTCTTTGGCGTATGTACAAAAAAAAAGGAGAGAGGAAGTTTCATTATTTCATACGATGCCTCGAGGCTTTAGAGAGGTCAAAGACAGTATAACTTTTAAGTAGTACACTCAATATTACGGCTCCTCAGTTATTATAAAACACCAACCTTATATTTAGCTCACGGGACGTCTATAAACTACGTTACCAATTTTAGGCTATTTTACCCCCCCCCCTGCCTCAATTCTCTGAAAACAGAGGAAATAGGGTGATTTTTCAGGAAAATAGAGGAATAATAGGGGAAAAAAATCTTTGAAATAAAATTGATGTAGATAAAATAATGAATTCAATATAAAAAACTTTAAATTCCTAAAATTTCTAGTCAAAATATATTGAAATTTCAATAAAATAGTTGAATTTTCAACCAAGAAATATTTTTTACCAAACGAGGTGAATTTTCGACGAAAAAAGATGAACTTTTTCTAAGACAGTTGAATTGTTAACAAAAGAGTTTATTTTCCACTAATTATAGATTTTTGACTAAGAAAGATAGTTTTTCTACCATAGAAACCATTCAATTGTTTTGTTAAAAATTTGTCTTTTTGTATTTACAAATTGTCTACCCAAAAAGACAAATTTATGACAAAAAAGTTGAATTTTCGTCTAAGAGAATATGTTTTTATCAAAATAGTTGAACTATCAACCTAACAAGATGTTTTTTTTTCAATTTTTAGTTTAAAAAATTAATTTTTAATGACAAAAAATTAATTTTCAATGACGAACAATTAATTTTTAAACAGTGAAAATCAACCAAAAGACGAATTTTCAACCAAATAGTTGAATTTTCAACTTATAAAATGTAAATTTCTAACCAAAAATGAAATAGAGAAATTTGTACGTAAAAAAACAAATTTTTAACAGAATAATTGAGTCCTCCACAAAATAGATGAGTTTTCGACTAAAAAAATTTATTTTTCGAACCAAAAATGGAATAGTCAAATGTTAAGTTAAAAAAATTGTAAAAAACGAATTTTCAACCAGTTGATTGCAACCAAAAAGACGAATTTTGAATCAAATAGTTGAAATTTTAACTAAATACATGAATTTAGAAGTAATAGAGATGAATCATGAAGAAATAGTTAAATTTTCAACTGAAAAAGAGTTTTTTACCCGAAAATTGAATCGTCAAATTTTTGGTTCAAAAAATTTATTTTCAACAACAAAAAAACTAATTTTTATACAAAAAAAATTCATGTATTTTCAACTGAAAAACAAATATTTTTGAAACCAAAAATGAAATATTCAAATTTTTGGTTTAAGGATTGTAAAAAAAACGCAGCGTTTAATAGTTGAATTCAACAAAAAAAACGAATTTTCAACCAAATAGTTGAATTCTCAACTAAATAGATGAATTTTTAAACTGAGATGAATCCTGAACAAAAAAGTTAAATTTTTAACTAAAAAAATTTTTTTTTAACCAAAAATGGGATCGTCGAAATTTTGAGTTTGAAAAAATTATTTTCAACAACAAAAAAACAATTTTTATACAAAAAAAAAAATAAATGTATATTCAACTATAAAAAAATTTTATTTAACTAAAAATGGAATATTCCAATTTTTAAACCAAAAGAAAGATTTTCATCAAACAAAATTAATTTTTTAACCAAAAAGATAAATTTTCAACAAAATACTTTTAACAAAATAAAAAATTTACGTTTAACAAAATTGCTGAATTTTAAAGCCAAAAACACGAATTATCTGCAAAACAGTTGAATTTTAACCCGAAAAATTAGATTTTTTTAGAAAAAATTAATTTTCTACCGCATACTCAAATTCTCATAAAAATAATTAAATTTTTAACCAAAAAGTTAAATTTTTAACCAAACAGTTTAATTTTCTACCAAATAATTGAATTTCGAAGCCAAAAAGACTAACTTTGTAAAATAAATAAAACAGTTGAGTAAACTTCTCTCGAAAAAAGTTGAATAAATTGTTCTGTAAAACAGTTTTATAATAAACAGTTTCATTAAATAGTCAAGTTTTTGTACCGAAAATATAAATTTTCAACTAAAATGATAAATCTTTAACTAAAATTATAAATCTTCTACCCAAAAAAATAAATTTTCGAAAACGTGTTCAACTAGAAAAAATTCAATTATCATTCACAAATACCAATTTTCAACCAAAAATAAAATAGTTTATAAATTTAATAGTAGAGTTAAATTAGTGAAAAGAATAAATTCTCAACAAAAGCAACAAATTTTTCACAAAATAGACAAACTTTCAACCAAAGAGATGAATTTGAAACTAAAATGATTAATCTTCAAAAAAAAAGAATTTTCAACAAGAATTCAACATTCATCCTGAAAGATAATTTTAACCAATTTATTGTTTTGTTGAAAATTTCGCTTTTTAGATTAAAAATTCAATTTTTTGTTAAAAAAAATTGACTACTTGCACTCAAAAGAATTAAGTTTCATTTTAAACAAATAACAAAATGACCTGAAATAAAATAGGGAATTTAACTATTTTGTGGAAAATTGTTTTTTTTTTATCGAATTTAACTGTTTGTTATTTAAACTAAAAGTCTGTTTTGTTTAAAATATCCACTATCAAATGTAATCATTGTATTTTTGTTGAAAATTGACCATTCAACTGAAAATTTATCTATTTATTTTGAAGATTCATCATTTCAGTTGAGCATTAATGTCTTAAGTTTAAAATTTAACTATTTTATTGAAAATCCTTTTTTTTTTTGTTGAAAATTAATTTTTTTCAACTAAAAATTCAAGTATTCCGATCGTGATGAAAAATTCATCTTTTCAAGTCGAAAATCCAACTATCTTTTTATGTATTTTGTGGCAAAGTTGTCTCAACTGGTAGAAAATTCATCTTTTTGTTTCAGAATTAAACTATTTTGTTAAAAATTCGTTTTTCTTTGTTGCAAATTAATTTTTTAAACTTTAAATTCAACTATTCAATTTTTTCATTAAATTCTATTTTTTGAACTCTAAATTTAATTGTTCCATTTTTAGTTAATAATTAATGTATTTTTAAAAGATTTTTTTTTATTGACAGAAAATTAATCTTTTATGATGAAAATCCAAGTATTTAGTTCGAAATTGATGGATTTTGTTGAAAATTGTTTTTCTTTGTTGAAAATAATTTTCTTAACTTTAAATTCAACTATTCCATTTTTGGTTGATAATTTATGGCTTTTCTTGAAAATTTGACTTTATCAGTAGAAAACCTAACTATTTAGTCAAAAATTGACAGATTTCGATAACAATTAATTTTTGTGATTAAAAATTAGTAGCCTTAGCTGCAAATTCATCGCTTTGTTCATAAACTAAACCATTTTGGCAAAATTTGTATTTTTTTTTGTTCAAAAATTAATTTTCTTAAACTCTAAATTTAATTATTCATTCTGGTTTGGTTAATAATTTATGCTTTTTTTGTTAAAAATTTTTCTTTATTGATAGAAAATTAATCTTTTTTGTTAAAAATTTAAGTATTTAGTTAAAAATTAATAGATTTTCTTGAAAATTCGTCTTCATTAGTGGAAAATTTATCTTCTTGGTTGAAAATTAAACTAGTTGGTTGAAAGTTGATGAGTTTTGTTGAAAATTCATCTTTGTGTTTTAAAATTAAACTATTTTGTTGAAAATTCGTTTTTTTTGTTGAAAATTAATTTTTTTAACTCTGCATTCAACTATTCGATTTATAGTTAATAATTTATATATTCATAAAAAATTTTATCCTTATTAGTAGCAAAATCCACTATTTGGTTGAAAATTGATAATTTTCGTTAAAAATTAATCTTCTTAATTAAACATTGATAAAACTTTGTTGGAAATTCATCGCTTTGTTTCAAAATTAAACTATTTTGTTAAAAATTTGCTTTTTTCTTTTTTTGGTTGAAATTTAATTTTTTGAACTCTAAATTCAATTGTTCCAGTTTCAGTAAATAATTTATAATTTATTTTTTTTTAATTTGTTTTTATTGGTAAAAAATTGATCTTTTTTGTTAAAAATCCAAGTATTTACTTGAAAATTGATGAATTTTGTTGAAATTTTTTAAAAATTCATCTTTTTGTTTTAAAATAAAACTATTTAATTGAAAATTTACTTGTTGTGTTAAAAATTAATTTTCCTAACTCCAAATTCAACTATTTCATTTTTTTTTGTTAATTTAGGAATTTTTTTTTAAATTTGTTTTTATTAGTAGAAAATTTAACTATTTGGTTAAAAATTGATGAATTTTGTTAAAAAAATAATATTCTTGGTTGAAAAGTGATAGATTCTCTTGCAAATTCTTTTTTTGTTAAAATTTATATTTTTGAAATCTAAATTTTATTGTTTCAGTTTTTGTTAAAATTTATATTTTTGAACTCTAAATTCAATTGTTCGAGGTTGGGTTAATAATTTATGTATTTTGTGGAAAATTTATTTTCATTGGTAAAAAAATAATCTTTTTTGTTTGAAAATCTAACTATTTGGTTGAAAATTGATGGATTTTCGTAAAATTTTGTCTTCATTAGTATGAAATTAATCGTCTTGATTGAAAATTGAACCGTTTAATAAAAAATTGACGAATTTGGTTGAAAATTTTTCTTCACTGCAGAAAATTCATCTTCTTGATTGAAAATTCAACTGTGTGGTTGAAAATTGATGGGTTTTGTTAATAATTAATTTTTAGATTTTCAAATTAAACTATTTTGTTCCAAATTACTTTTTTTTTAAATTAATTTTTTCAAATCTAAAGTCAACTATTCCATTTATGGTTGATAATTTAGGTATTTTTTTGTTATTGAAAATTTGTCTTTATCAGTAGAAAATCCAACTATTTGGTTGAAAGTTAATGAATTTTGTTAAAAATTAATCTTCTTGATTGAAAATTGATATACTTTGTTGAAAATTTATCGCTTTGTTTTAAAATTAACTATTTTGTTCAAAATTTGATTGTTTTTTTTTTTTAATTAATTTTTTGAACTCTAAATTTATTTATTCCAGTTTTTGTTAATAATTTATGTATTTTTTTGTTATTGAAAATTTGTCTTTATCAGTAGAAAATCCAACTATTTGGTTAAAAGTTAATAAATTTTGTTAAAAATGAATCTTCTTGATTAAAAATTGATATACTTTGTTGAAACTTCATCGCTTTGTTTTAAAATTAACTATTATGCTAAAAATTTGTTTTTTTTTTTTTGTTGTTAAAAATTAATTTTTCGAACTCTAAATTTATTCATTCCAGTTTCGGTTAATAATTTATGTATTTTTTTGTTATTGAACATTTGTGTTTATTAGTAGAAAATCCAACTATTTGGTTGAAAGTTAATGAATTTTGTTAAAAATTAATCTTCTTGATTGAAAATTGATATA